>CM067317.1:14832709-14890209 GCA_034231615.1 Meghimatium bilineatum | reverse complement strand
TGTGACTGGTCACTGCACTCAGGAAACACCCTAGATCTACAAGGAATGTGACTGGTCACTGCACTCAGGAAACACCCTAGATCTACAAGGAATGTGACTGGTCACTGTACTCAGGAAACACCCTAGATCTACAAGGAATGTGGCTGGTCACTGCACTCAGGAAACACCCTAGATCTACAAGGAATGTGACTGGTCACTGCACTCAGGAAACACCCTAGATCTACAAGGAATGTGGCTGGTCACTGCACTCAGGAAACACCCTAGATCTACAAGGAATGTGACTGGTCACTGCACTCAGGAAACACCCTAGATCTACAAGGAATGTGACTGGTCACTGCACTCAGGAAACACCCTAGATCTACAAGGAATGTGACTGGTCACTGCACTCAGGAAACACCCTAGATCTACAAGGAATGTGACTGGTCACTGCACTCAGGAAACACCCTAGATCTACAAGGAATGTGACTGGTCACTGCACTCAGGAAACACCCTAGATCTACAAGGAGTGTGACTGGTCACTGCACTCAGGAAACACCCTAGATCTACAAGGAATGTGACTGGTCACTGCACTCAGGAAACATCCGAGATCTACAAGGAATGTGACTGGTCACTGCACTCAGGAAACATCCGAGATCTACAAGGAATGTGACTGGTCACTGCACTCAGGAAACATCCGAGATCTACAAGGAATGTGACTGGTCACTGCACTCAGGAAACACCCTAGATCTACAAGGAATGTGACTGGTCACTGCACTCAGGAAACACCCTAGATCTACAAGGAATGTGACTGGTCACTGCACTCAGGAAACATCCGAGATCTACAAGGAATGTGACTGGTCACTGCACTCAGGAAACATCCGAGATCTACAAGGAATGTGACTGGTCACTGCACTCAGGAAACACCCTAGATCTACAAGGAATGTGACTGGTCACTGCACTCAGGAAACACCCTAGATCTACAAGGAATGTGACTGGTCACTGCACTCAGGAAACACCCTAGATCTACAAGGAATGTGGCTGGTCACTGTACTCAGGAAACACCCTAGATCTACAAGGAATGTGGCTGGTCACTGCACTCAGGAAACACCCTAGATCTACAAGGAATGTGGCTGGTCACTGTACTCAGGAAACACCCTAGATCTACAAGGAATGTGACTGGTCACTGCACTCAGGAAACACCCTAGATCTACAAGGAATGTGGCTGGTCACTGTACTCAGGAAACACCCTAGATCTACAAGGAATGTGGCTGGTCACTGCACTCAGGAAACACCCTAGATCTACAAGGAATGTGGCTGGTCACTGCACTCAGGAAACATCCTAGATCTACAAGGAATGTGGCTGGTCACTGTACTCAGGAAACACCCTAGATCTACAAGGAATGTGGCTGGTCACTGCACTCAGGAAACACCCTAGATCTACAAGGAATGTGGCTGGTCACTGCACTCAGGAAACACCCTAGATCTACAAGGAATGTGGCTGGTCACTGCACTCAGGAAACACCCTAGATCTACAAGGAATGTGACTGGTCACTGCACTCAGGAAACACCCTAGATCTACAAGGAATGTGGCTGGTCACTGCACTCAGGAAACTCCCTAGATCTACAAGGAATGTGACTGGTCACTGCACTCAGGAAACACCCTAGATCTACAAGGAATGTGGCTGGTCACTGCACTCAGGAAACACCCTAGATCTACAAGGAATGTGGCTGGTCACTCAGGAAACACCCTAGATCTACAAGGAATGTGACTGGTCACTGCACTCAGGAAACACCCTAGATCTACAAGGAATGTGGCTGGTCACTGCACTCAGGAAACACCCTAGATCTACAAGGAATGTGGCTGGTCACTCAGGAAACACCCTAGATCTACAAGGAATGTGACTGGTCACTGCACTCAGGAAACACCCTAGATCTACAAGGAATGTGACTGGTCACTGCACTCAGGAAACACCCTAGATCTACAAGGAATGTGACTGGTCACTGTACTCAGGAAACACCCTAGATCTACAAGGAATGTGGCTCGTCTTCGGGCTCAAAAACACACCGAGAGCTACAATAACTGGAGAATCTTTTTTTCCCCACCTGTCACAAAGTAAACACTCAGTCCAACCAGCCGACTCAAAAAAAGAGTTGACCACATATGATATGAATTATTAGAAGAACTATGTGAAACTGTAAGTAACAAAGAGGACTAAAGACATCAAATGAAATATTTAATTCTGTTGTCCTAACGAGCTATATAAATATTGATTCTGTCAAAACACGATTGCCAACAGATACAGATATTCACATATCAGATAAAGCATTTACAAACTGACAGATATTCACACAATACAAGTCTACTATACATAGAAGTAATCACACTTGAATGCACAATGCTCCACTTTAACAAGATATGATGCTCTTGACCTGATATTTCTACCGTTGTTAAGCACGTGTAACAATTTCATACAGTTATCACCCCCTGATGTGACAATAGTTTTTCTCAGTTACAATCAACGTTTCGAGTTGTTAGCGTATTTATTTATAAGTTGAATAAGAAAGATGACTAATATTCATTATCAATTGTATAATACTTGATTCTGGTGAAAGTGGAACGTTCAAGTCAATTAAGAATAATTCGGTCAACTCAATCTAGGATTGGCTTGTTATCTCGGTTAGATTCCTTTCCCCTCAAGTCTCCGTGTAATATATTTAAAAGTTGAGGTGGGTTGAAAAGGGATTGAAAGAGCGTGGAAGCCTAATGTCATTGCACTCTGGTTTCCTCATATGCCCCCTTCCCTCTCAACGAAGTGGCACGCTGCTTACAGAGAGTATCGCTCTTAGCACGTAACTCTGTATGTTCAAGTGATAATCCTCAGGGATATACAAATAAACTACTTTTTAAAACAAGAGTCACTACTTGGATTCGCTCCCTCTATCTCTCTCTCTTTCTATATATATATATATATATATATATATATATATATATATATATATATATATATAAGACAATACACTATAAGCGCATGTATGTTGCTTTGACCCAAAATAGGAGCAAAGAATAGCGATAATGTTACCTATTAGGCATGTTGAAAGAGGTGAGTGAGGTGATGTTAGGGATGAAGTTAATTGCCCCTTCCATTTAGGGTTAAAGACACCCACATGCTTTTTTGCGGAAATTGGACGTGTCAGGCCGAAAGACCCAGATATCGCAACTAAGCTGTAAACCATCACATAACGCTATCAGTTCACTGAATATCATTCTGCTAATATGCAGAACTACGTGTATTGACACAGAAAAAAGATAATATTAAATGTACGATGTACTTTCTTTTCAGGACAGTGAGTTGGTCTATATGACAATTACATCAACTATATGACATACGGGGTGAATCATGTAATGGTGTAACTATCTCCTATGTCATATTTCGCCCAAAGCCCATACAGAATTTCATCGACTTAGCATCGGAATACAACAGGTCCCAGAGATTTTATATGTCGATTACTGAGTTATTTTAACAGCTAGCGAAGAGAGTGAAACAGCCGGTTTTAGCAACAAGAAGTATAGAGATGCCAATAATTTGTACTTAATGCACAGAAAACAAAAAAAATGATGAAAATAAATAAAAGTCAAAGTTCAACCACGAGTCATAACTAATACTCAAGAAGTTGAGGATGTCATTGAATACTTGGGTTGGTTAAGCTATTCATTTTGTAATCAAGGGTCACGAGGTCAAGTGGTACTTTAATCAGTGGGACGCCTCGTTGAGCGGGACAGAGTATACACGGGGAAGCCAGAGTATAATGAAGTCATTTCGTTACATATTTTTATTTCCTTGAAAACATCAACAATTCAGGGAATTGTGCAGCAGAAAAGTATAGCAATAAAGAGGTAAAGGTAGGTACCATTGCAGCAACCTACTGAAGATAACTCTTGATGTACTAAGCCGTAGCAACTGTTATGTGGGGTGGCCAGTTCCCCTCCTTGCTGTCTTTACCTCTGATAACTCATGTGTCAGGTACTCATTTACAACGGAGTCGACTGGAGGAGTGGTCGTGTCAAGCGAGAAATCACAACTCGGAATTTTTTTGGTCCGGACTTGGTTTCGAACCTGGCACGCTATAACCAGATGGTAGCAAGCACGCTCACTATCTACTTAGCTACCGTACTGCTCTATTGCAACAACGCCTTCATAATTGGCGTACACGAGAAATCTATAACACGGTACTACCTGTAAAGCTGAACTAAAACGATTACATCGAGTATATATGCAGTTGCAGTTTATTCCTGCCAAATATGGACACTTATTAAACAGAGCGGAAAAGAACCTTGAACTTCGTATTGTTTACATGTCAATAGTGTATCTAATGCCTCTGTGGTGGTAACATTGCTGTTACTGGTTTCAATTTTGTTCACTGTTTAAAATAATCAAAAACAAAAAACCTGGTCTCTCTCATCTTCACATTACAGGAAAATAGTGACATGTGAGATGAAATGCTTGAGGAAAGTTGCTGGGGTCACCAGGTTTGATAGATTGCGAAATGAATATATCAGGGAAAAAATAGGTATAATATATTGTACAGATTACATAGAGATAGAACAGATCAAGTGGTTTGGCCACATTATGAGAATGCATCGCGAAAAATTGCCCATACAAGCATATGTAACCAAATGCGATCAGGGTGCAAAGCCAGAGGAAGACCACGGAAAAGATGGATAGAAAACGTCAGGGACATCCTGTACAGACACGGTCATAGCACAGTCGAGGCCACAAATCTGGCTTTAGAACGCAAGCTCGAGCTCCAATCACTCCTACACTTAACGGCAAGAGTGGATCACAAACCACCTGGGGGAAAGACATAGACAATAACAAAAAAAATATATTCTTCAGAAAGACATAATGGTTCGAAGCGTTGCAAATATCTGAGTATTGTTATTTGCAATTGTTCATGTTTATATCCCATATCCCCTTAGTGATAGTTTTGTCAAGTTGCGTTCAAGTGAAACTTTATTAACATGTGTTCTACTAAGTACTATTGTTGTTCCGTTTCACGCAGTATTACTTATTATTGTTAATCTTGTCATGGCGACCATAACTATTTTCTGTCTTTTCTTAACTTCAGCTGGTGATTCATCATCACTACTAATCTGGGCTCCCATATACGTAAATGTCGAAACCTTTTCAAGTCTTCGATTGTTAAGCTTACTATTGGTTTTGACAAATTTAGTACTCAAATTGACCACACTTATACTCGTATCTGCTTAAAAAACTAACAAACTCGAATGCTATAACAAACAAGAAATTGATAGCAAATATAATTAAATATAGATCTAGTCTCTATTTTTAAAACTTGTTGGATATAAAAATAAATCTGACAAAAGACCCACACATCTAAAATATACACATGAAACCAAAAAAGAGCAGATCAGCAATAATATGATATGTTTGCTGACCGAATGTAAGCTGATGGAGGAATCAACATGTGCGTCTGTAAGTACGAACAAGTAGGCGTTGATAATGATCTGTATTATCGTATATATAACATTGTTTTGCATACAAAATATACGAACACTTAATCAATGTTTGTTTTGTCCGCTAACTCCTTATGTTGCCGGGGCCACAACGGGAGTAATGTTTGTTAATGATACTGATACCTGGCATGCATGTCTTAAGAGGCGACTCGTCTAATTACGTGTTTTGTTGTGGGCAGGGGTGGAAGGAATTGTCTGTCATGGTGGAATTCTGGTGGAATTGTTGATGGTGGAAAAAGCTTTCAACAAGTTATGCTGAAGTCGGATGTCTCAGGTAGAAAAGCGCATCTAGCATAGATATACTGTAAACCATGACACATCGCATTATGTTCCACTCGCTATATACTGCTAATGTGAAGGAATTTGAGAACGAGCTCAGAGTAAGAAGAGTTCGCCATGACTTCATAAATATTGCTGAACATCCACTGGATACAATATTGTTGAACATCCACTGGATACAATATTGTTGAACATCCACTGGATACAATATTGTTGAACATCCACTGGATACAATATTGCTAAACATCCACTGGATACAATATTGCTAAACATCCACTGGATACAATATTGTTGAACATCCACTGGATACAATATTGTTGAACATCTACTGGATACAATATTGCTAAACATCCACTGGATACAATATTGTTGAACATCCACTGGATACAATATTGTTGAACATCCACTGGATCCAATATTGCTGAACATCCACTGGATACAATATTGCTAAACATCCACTGGATACAATATTGTTGAACATCCACTGGATACAATATTGTTGAACATCTACTGGATACAATATTGCTAAACATCCACTGGATACAATATTGTTGAACATCCACTGGATACAATATTGTTGAACATCCACTGGATCCAATATTGCTGAACATCCACTGGATACAATATTATTGAACATCCACTGGATACAATATTGTTGAACATCCACTGGATACAATATTGCTGAACATCCACTGGCATTGCAGCCTGAGGAAACTCATGTTAATGTTGAGCTAATCTTCCTGCTATTGTGATGTCATGTTTGTGTAGGCTTTCATGCTTTCTTCCTGGAATACCGCTTTCTATTGTCCTGGTATCATACCTTCTATTATGGTCTTGTCTAGGTCTTGTTATCATACCTTCCATTATGGTCTTCTCTAGGTCTTGGTATCATACCTTCCATTATGGTCTTCTCTAGGTCTTGTTATCATACCTTCCATTATGGTCTTCTCTAGGTCTTGGTATCATACCTTCCATTATGGTCTTCTCTAGGTCCTGGTATCATAAGTTCCATTATGGTCTTCTCTAGGTCTTGGTATCATACCTTCCATTAAGGTCTTCTCTAGGTCTTGTTATCATACCTGCTATTATGGTCTTCTCTAGGTCTTGTTATCATACCTTCCATTATGGTCTTCTCTAGGTCTTGGTATCATACCTTCCATTATGGTCTTCTCTAGGTCTTGTTATCATACCTTCCATTATGGTCTTCTCTAGGTCCTGGTATCATACGTTCCATTATGGTCTTCTCTAGGTCTTGTTATCATACCTTCTATTATGGTCTTCTCTAGGTCTTGTTATCATACCTTCCATTATGGTCTTCTCTAGGTCTTGGTATCATACCTTCGATTATGGTCTTCTCTAGGTCCTGGTATCATAAGTTCCATTAATTACATTTTAGGCTGGCGTGTCGTTTCATATAACAAAAATGTTGTAATTTTCTGAAGAGTACCTTCTTGCTTTTTCAGTTATCTTGTACTGTCTATTCTCCGAGAATGTCTATATAGACAGGTTTCTTGTACTGTCATTTCTCAAAGAATGTACATATAGAGAGGGCCGAAGATACGATCTTTGTAAGTTAGGACGTGTCAATAAAAAAGAACGTTCGGGTGTTTGCGCGTGGCAATTATTTCTTTTGATGAAAAATATGATGGTTGTTTTTGAAAAACCGATAAGGCTTTATTATTGTCCGATTTGCTAGTCCCTCCAAACCCTCTACCTCCTTTCTACCGGCCTGCATATTTGTTTTCTGCTTGGTCGTTGATATTCTTAGAGTTCTTCTGTTGGATTTTGTTTGAAAAACTACAATTCAATTGTATTTCTCACTTTATTTGTGATTGTCCAATATTCACATCTATATATTATCACTGGGAATACGCAAGCCCTTATAAAAAATAATTTTGCGATTATGTTACAGTCCACTTTGATTCACTTTTTACCCACTTTTTCACTTGTATCATTTTATTTGATGATATGAACAACCTCTGCCTGACTTCTTCATAACAACGTTGGGTTCTATTTATAAGAGAACCAGGGTATTTGAAACTTGAAACTCGTTCTAGTTCTGTAGGTTTTCTGGTAAACTATACCAACTATACATATGATGGATTTCTCGTACAAAGGGTTGTCTAAATAAACTGAATGCCTCGCCCTCTTCACTCATACAAGATTTTAATAAAATCGCATCTACCATCAGGAAAACATTTCACACGATGACTGTTTAGAACGGCAGTACCTTTAGCTAAGAGAGCACAGAAAATATGGAGGTGTTACCCTAACAGGGCCGCGCCGCGCTATAGTGCGGAAAGGCGGCCGCATCAAACGTCACCAATAAAAATACATTTAAGTGGTGGAATTTCAAAACAAAAACATTTTAAGAGAGACGGCATTTCGAGGACATGCATCATACTGAGAAAATCTACAACTCTGGCCTGCACTGAGAAAATCTACAACTCTGGCCTGGACTGAAAAAATCTACAGCACAGACATGCACTGGGAAAATCTACAGCACGTTCCTGGACTGAGAAAATCTACAGCACTTGCCTGAGAAAATCTACAGCACGGACCAGGACTGAGAAAATCTACAGCACAGACATGAACTGGGAAAATCTACAGCACGGACCTGGACTGAGAAAATCTACAACTCTGGCCTGGACTGAGAAAATCTACAGCACAGACCTGGACCGAGAAAATCTACAACTCTGGCCTGGACTGAGAAAATCTACAGCACAGACATGGACTGGGAAAATCTACAGCACGTTCCTGGACTGAGAAAATCTACAGCACTTGCCTGGAATGAGAAAATCTACAGCACAGACCAGGACTGAGAAAAACTAAAGCACAGACATGGACTGGGAAAATATACAGCACGTTCCTGGACTAAGAAAATCTACAGCACAGACATGGATTGGGAAAATCTACAGCACGGACCAGGACTGAGAAAATCTACAGCAGGGACCTGGACTGAGAAAATCTACAACTCTGGCTTGGACTGAGAAAATCTACAACTCTGGCTTGGACTGAGAAAATCTACAACTCTGGCTTGGACTGAGAAAATCTACAACTCTGGCTTGGACTGAGAAAATCTACAACTCTGGCCTGGACTGAAAAAATCTGCAACTCTGGCCTGGACTGAAAAAATCTACAGCACAGACATGGACTGGGAAAATCTACAGCACGTTCCTGGACTGAGAAAAACTACAGCACTTGCCTGAGAAAATCTACAGCACGGACCAGGACTGAGAAAATCTACAGCACAGACATGGACTGGGAAAATCTACAGCACGTTCCTGGACTGAGAAAATCTACAGCACTTGCCTGAGAAAATCTACAGCACGGACCAGGACTGAGAAAATCTACAGCACGGACCAGGACTGAGAAAATCTAGAAAATCTACAGCACGGACCAGGACTGAGAAAATCTACAGCACGGACCAGGACTGAGAAAATCTACAGCACGGACCAGGACTGAGAAAATCTACAGCACTTGCCTGAGAAAATCTACAGCACGAACCTGGACTGAGATAATTTACAGCAGGGACCTGGACTCAGAAAATCTACAGCACAGACATGGACTGAGTAAATCTACAACTCTGGCTTGGACTGAGAAAATCTACAACTCTGGCGTGGACTGAAAAAATCTACAGCACAGACATGGACTGGGAAAATCTACAGCACTTGCCTGGAATGAGAAAATCTACAGCACAGACCAGGACTGAGAAAAACTACAGCACAGACATGGACTGGGAAAATCTACAGCACGGACCAGGACTGTGAAAATCTACAGCACGGACCTGGACTGAGAAAAGCTACAGCACGGACCTGGACTGAGAAAATCTACAACACTGGCCTGGACTGAGCAAATCTACAGCACAGACCTGGACTGAGAAAATCTACAGCACAGACCCAGACTGAGAAAATCTACAACGCTGGCCTGGACTGATAAAATCTACAACACTGGCCTGTACTGATAAAATCTACAGCAGAGACCTGGACTCTAACTCAGTATTTAACTATGACCGTCTACACATAATTAATTAGGCATTCACTCTCTACTCTGTTAATATTGTCGTGATTCCGTTGGTCACTATTTATATACTTGGAATCACATGCCAAAATGTTATGACGACTTCAAGTATATAAATAGTGACCAACGGAAACACAACAATAATCAAACATTACAATTCAAGTCTAATTAATTATGTGCACATGTCTGCTATACTTTCGACTGTGTCGATTAAACACTCCTCTTCTTGTTTCTCTTGCCGTTGTTTGTGTGAAATAGTATTGACATTGTCTAACTAGTAGAACTAATCAAGAGAGCTGCAAGGAAGCAGTGCAAATCTTCAATGCACTTCTCCATAAAAATATGTATAGTTAGTTAGATAGTTAGTCGTTGGATCATCGTCACTGCACCCAGGACAAGTCCATAGGTGCTCAGATCTCTCCTTGAGTGTAGCCGCCATTACACATTGACTGATGGTCCTAGTACGCCGTTGATTGACCATCATTCTTTTTGCCCACGAAAGCGCTACTTTCTAGCGGCACCACATTTCAAACCAAGCTTCTTTATTCTAGTCATGGAACAAGAGTCATCGTCACTTATACAGTCATTTGTTCGTGCGTTTTCCCCTTTGGTGTTCAAAATGTCTGCTCAATCCAACGCTCCACCAACAGCCGTAGTAGCAGCGTGTGCGGCCAACCTATCTGCTCTCTCATTACCCCGGACTCCAGCATGTCCCGACACACAAATAAAAGTCATTTTACGTAAACAGGAATTCTTCACTGCATCCAACCACTGCTCCAGAATGTACCCCACCTACACTTTCACATAATGCTCATCGAGTCGAGTAAAGAGGCATGCTAGCACACCGATTTCAAAGCTGTTTGCGAGCTCACTGTAATGCGAGCACACCGATTACTGCCCAAATCCCCATTGTCATGCTGCTTGTCGTCTGCATGCATCTTCTTCCTGTGCGTTCGTTCTCAAACTCCTGCAGATTAGCAGGATGTAGTCCGGAGAACGGAATGCGTTTTGTCATGGTTTACAGCATTGCTGCGATATCTGCGCCGTTCGGCCTGACACATCCGACTTCAGCATGGCTTTGGATCACTGACCCTATATGGGATGGGACAGCCAACTCCATCCCATAACCTCCTTAGTCGTCTTTTACGATATGAATGGAAGGTAAATAGTGTTGCTATTCTTTGCTCCCCTATCGGGACCCGTCAACACACTGGCGGTCCGCATGCATGATTAGGACTAACAAAACAAGTAATTTAAATTATTATTTGAAATGAAAACAATTATTTCAATTCAGATATAATATTGTACTAAATTACACAATAAATGTATCATCTGTGTAGCATGCACATGGTAACACCTCATCTGTTCAAAGTATGATAAAATAATGCTGACAAAAACAAAATTTAGTAACAATATACGAATACAAAGTTGAAATACCAGGTGTTTAACCGGCTAATATGGAAGTCAGCATGTTTTTTTTTTTCCCGGAATAAATTACATGAGGTCGGGGGGTGAGGGGGATACTGAGAATGTCACGATAACCCAGTAATGACTGTTGAGATTTATCCTTGAAAACTGAGCTGTAAATAAGGTCATAACGGCAGACGTCTGCGATGACAAATTCTTGTCGGTCAAGGCTAAGGTTTGTACATATGTTATGTTACTCATTTATTGTTATATAAATGTTGGGTGTAAGGCAATGTTTCCGAAGCTGTCTTGTAGCATGATACACCTAAGTCTTTCTAAAACTCGGATGCCCCCTCCCCTAATGTAATATATTTTTTTATATTCAAAAATTCAACTACATTATTACTACAAGAAGCCAAATTACAACTTGTTCGAATTGCTCCCCCCCCTCTCTCCTGTAGGGCGTGGACCCCACGTTGGAAAATACTGGTAAAGAGAGAACTGAGCTAAGCGCGCAAGACAAATGCGCGACAACAAAAGTGTGCAGACAGATGTGCAATACGCACAGGGCAAATGCGCTCAGGGATAAAAGCGCGTTAAACAATTAAAAAGTTGGCTAAAATTAAACTGTTGAATCTATAATATAATAGTCGTGTTCTGCCAGAGTCTCCGGAATGCTCTATAAATAGTACATTTACGTCATGGAATTACGTGCGACATCCAATTGGTGTCGTGACGTTATTCGAAGAAGACGACATGTTTGTGCACAAATGTTATTCATGTGCTAACTGGTAAAGTTCTGTGTGGGCTTGTGGTTGAAGTTAATCAAATATATTTAAAATATACATATAATTTATTAGAAATAATGGATGAAGATAATCCAATCGCAAGAAAGCGTCTAAAAAACCAAAAAGCGAAAACTAGATGGTTGAGTCGTCCGAGTCAAGAGTCGCTCGCTTGGATTCATACCGCAAATGCTGCAGAGTATAGACATTGAAGTGACAGAGAGATACAAGGAATTGATTAAGAATCCCTTCAACGAAGACAAACAAAACTTGCTAAGAATGCTGATTTCCATCGAAGTCGAGCTAAGCTAGAATCACCAGCGCAAAGAGATAACCAACAAGCTATGAATAGAGAATACCAACATCATCACAGACAGCATAAAACAAGTAAGCTAAAAGTTAAAAACTTTGGCTTTCTCGTTATAATGTTGTTCATGAACCAGCCATCTTGGACGTTTACTTTTCTTAACACTCATCTTTTTTGCTGTCCATGTAATCTCAAAATCTTTCTGTGGCATCTCACGTCAAAGGCAGCAATTCTCTTTGCCACTGATTTCGCAAGTGTCCATACCTTACAGCCGTAAATTGGTACTAGAAATATGTTTGCTTTAATCGGGTTGTTATTTAAAGTTTACCGTTGATGCCTTGCCAAAATATTTGCATTTGCGCTCATTTATTAAGTTTCTATTGTAATGAGTTTTGAGTCCTGACTATGCACTATCATGGTATTATGTCGCTCAAATGTTCTGAGTACTGGAAAGTCTGATCGCTGATTATACCCATCCCGCATGCGGATTGTCTGAAGATCTCATTATTGATCTATCAGTCTGACAACTGTGCAACATATCGCGTGCTCAGATGCATTAATTCAGGGATCTACTCTTGTTTAGTTTTTTTATTTCTTGTAAAATGCATAACACGATATATTCTGAAACAATAGCGCTAGTTTCTGGGTTTTAATATTGCGGAGCAAAAATGTTAGTATGAACATAAGAGGAAAATGTGTACTATAAAACCGTACCAATGTTTTATAACACAATCAACTTTATATTCTTGTCTAGTTTCACTTTATTTCTATAACACAGGCAGATTTATATTCCTGTCCAGTTTTCCTTTGTTTATATAACACAAGCAGGTAGAAGAAAACTAAAATTCAAATTTCCAATGAGACACGGAAAATGAAGGACGGCTAGAGAGACATGGAATATGTAGTAGGACTAGGGAGGCAAGGAAAATGCAGGAGGGCTAGAGAGACATGGAATATGTAGGAGGACTAATGAGACATGGAATATGCTGGAGGTCTAATGAGACATGGAATATGCTGGAGGTCTAATGAGACATGGAATATGCTGGAGGTCTAATGAGACATGGAATATGCTGGAGGACTAATGAGACATGGAATATGTAGGAGGACTAATGAGACATGGAATATTCTGTAGGTCTAATGAGACATGGGATATGTAGGAGGACTAATGAATTATTGCCAAGGGAGAGAATTGTAAGATTGAGACAGATAAATATGTAGAAAGAATAAGATTTTATTTATGGGAGAAACAATATCTCGTGAAACTAGAACAACAGATGCTGCCCAAGTCTTAGCTGGGGCTCGGCAGGGAAGCAGGGAATAGTGACGCTATACCTGCCCTGCAAGTCGTAGGAGGCTACTAAGTAGATTCGGGGCTGAAGTTGGCTGTTTCATACCATAGAGGATGGTGTAAATCAGAAGTCATACTAATGTAGGATGTATCAGGCGGAAAGGTGCAGATATCGAAGTCGAGCTGTAAACCATGACAAACGCATTTCGTTCTCGACTACATCTGTTCATGTGCAGGAGTTTGAGAACGAACCCAGAAGAGGAACTCAGACGATAACATACTATACTTAGTATGGTAAGCCGATTACATTAAATATAAGCAGGCCTAGCGTCAAGCAATAATAATATGCATCCAACGCAGCCGATGATGACAACAGTTTCAGATATGTTTTGTTGCATCTCTCTCATGTGTGTAAAGACGATGAAAACAGTTGTAAACGTATTATCTTGCATCTCTCTGATGTGTGTAAAGATGGCTGAAAACGTCAACTCTGTCATAGAATACGCTGCCACATTTGGAAAGTAGGAATTGGACATAGTAGCTATTCATAAATTGCTTAAAAAGTTATGAGTGGGGGGTGTCTGAACAAGTTAAAGAATTTTGTTAGAAGAGAAAGAGCCCCCCCCCACCCCCTACCTTTTCACCCTACTCACTCTGTCTGACTAATGTCGACACTAATAATAAACATTTTTGTTATACACAAATTTGATTATGTGAAACAAATTTGATTTAATGTGACAGCAAAAAAAGTATTTTTTTCATCCATTTCTGCTAACAATATTTTTAGGGGGACGGGTGGGTGGGGGAGGGGGGGGGGGGTTTAAAAACATATGATATTACTAAGCAGGATACTTCCCTGAATTCTTTTCTGTTTTTGAAAAGGATGGGACGGGGTAAATAAGTTACAACAAATTGTTAACTTATTTTATGGACAGTCCCAATGACAATTTAATATTGACTGCCTATAACATGTGCTTGTATAGCACGATATTCAGAAACTGTGGACAGATAAAAGCGCAATGAAGATATCTTTAAATAAGTTATTATGCAATCCAGACTGTTTATAAAGCAAAATGGCAATTTACTGAACATATTTATATGTCCTAGACAATCACGGCAGTCAGAACCTGCTGGTGTGATGGCTACATTCTGAATAGGTTATGCTACAATTTTTTTGTTAATCACGATTGCGAAATATGTGTTCTGATTTTTCAACAACGAGCTTTACACAACACTTTTAAGACATAATGTCAACACGCTTTACTCAACACTTTTAAGACATAATGTCAACACGCTTTACTCAACACTTTTAAGACATAATGTCAACACGCTTTACTCAACACTTTTAAGACATATTGCCAACACGCTTTACTCAACACTTTTAAGACATAATGTCAACACGCTTTACTCAACACCTTTAAGGTATAATGGATGGAAGCAGACACATTAAAAAAAAAGTTCGACTTGTCATAAGAAAAGTCTGAGACAAAGAAAACATAATCAAGTTTTCTAGCACCTCATCTATGAGCATAACAAAAGTAGACTTCTCGACAAAGAATCTTACAAACACACTGTCAGAGAAACAAACATAATCGTAGAGTACCTTAGGGTGAGATTGACTTGACGAAAGATCAATTCTTGTAGACCACTAAACTTCGTCTCGCCGACCATCTACAGACCAGATAAGTGGACGGTTGACCTTCGCGGAATCACAGATCGATACCAGACATGTACTGCTCTGAAAGACTTTCGTTTGAGTCCCTACTATTTCTTTTTATCCCTGTTTGCCGACATAATTTCTTTTGCTATTTGTACACGATGTCCCCATGGAAAATAATGTGATTTGTTCCTTAGTTTTTATTATATCGCTCCTTGGTATGTTACATGTATTGAAAAGCACATATACAGACATATTAGTTCCGTGTGTTGAAGCACACGTATACAGACATGTTAGTTCCTTGTGTTGAAACACACATATACAGACAAATTAGTTCCTTGTGTTGAAACACACATATACAGACAAATTAGTTCCTTGTGTTGAGGCACACAGATACAGACCTATCTGAACACTGGAATCTTCGCCGGCTTGTATCATTTCTGATATTAATCCTTCGTTACCTGGAGCTTTTCATTTTTTTTCAGATTTCTGATTCAGTACCTGACCTTTTTCACTGTAGGTTCTAGTCCTTGTTCAATTATCATTGAACATATTCTTGCTATTTCCGTGTTATCTTTCTTTGTACATTGATTTCGCTGCAATAGTAATTATATATTGTTGTTGGCCGTGACTAATTCCTTTCTTAATTTGTTGTAATTTTTTTTCTGCTACCAGATTGACTTTTTTTTTCGACAGCTTTCAGTCTCCTTCTATCTTCAACTACATTTATGTTCTACATGATTTCAAACTATCTGAAACCTTTTTTTCTCATAAGATTTTATCAGAGGTAGATTATTAATACCGATTTTTTTCACATTGAAATCACCCATACACTTAGGAGGTTGTTCATATTGAAATCAAGCAAACACTTGGGATGTTGTTCGTATTGAAATGAGACATACATGTTGGATGTTGTTCATACTCATAAATCATGCATACATTTGTGATGTTGTTTATACTGCCATCAAGCAAATATGTGGGATGTTATTCATACTAAAAGCAGACAGACTTTTGCGATGCTGTTCACACTGAAAGCAGACAGACTATTGCGATGCTGTTCACACTGAAATTATGTACATATTTGGGATGTTGCTCACATTGAAATGATGCAAACAGTTGTAATAGTTTCACATTGAAATGATGCAAACAGTTGTAATAGTTTCACATTGAAATGATGCAAACAGTTGTAATAGTTTCACATTGAAAGGATGCAAACAGTTGTAATAGTTTCACATTGAAAGGATGCAAACAGTTGTAATAGTTTCACATTGAAATGATGCAAACAGTTGTAATAGTTTCACATTGAAAGGATGCAAACAGTTGTAATAGTTTCACATTGAAAGGATGCAAACAGTTGTAATAGTTTCACATTGAAATGATGCAAACAGTTGTAATAGTTTCACATTGAAAGGATGCAAACAGTTGTAATAGTTTCACATTGAAATGATGCAAACAGTTGTAATAGTTTCACATTGAAATGATGCAAACAGTTGTAATAGTTTCACATTGAAATGATGCAAACAGTTGTAATAGTTTCACATTGAAATGATGCAAACAGTTGTAATAGTTTCACATTGAAATGATGCAAACAGTTGTAATAGTTTCACATTGAAATGATGCAAACAGTTGTAATAGTTTCACATTGAAATGATGCAAACAGTTGTAATAGTTTCACATTGAAATCTTGTAGACATTTGAGATGTTGTTTTGATACCGAAATCATGCAGACATTTGGGATGTATTTAAAAGTAGACCGAAATATTATACCTTTAAATTGGAGGCGGACACAATTTGTAACGCGTACCGAAACATGCCCATCTAGCCATTTCTTTGGCCAGCCAAGATGATTTAAAATTAAAAAGTAAACAGAGCTCTGAAATATCAGAATACATCAGGCAAATGTACTTCAGGCAAATTTACAATCGAATGTTTTACAGTGATAAAGAAAAAAGTATTATGTCAAACAACTACTATTGTTGTTACTAGTTGTAAGCTGAGTTTTTTGGGATGTCCGAAACTAGTGACTTCACACGCGACACTTATTAAGGGGAAGATAAATATAGGCTACTTTGTCGTCCTTTGAAACCAGACATGTCTAAAATGTTTGAACGACTATACAAATCCATAGGGATAAGAAATGTCACTGTTCTTAGTCGCTACGAAAAAAAGACCTAATTCGACCAGCGCGTCCCATCCACCACTGTTTAATAGATCTTATCCGACTAGCGGCGTCCATCCACCACTGTTTAATAGATCTTATCCGACTAGAGGCATCCACCCTCCACTGTTTAATAGATCTTATCCGACTAGAGGCATCCACCCACCCCTGTTTAATAGATCTTATCCTACTAGAGGCATCCATCCGCCACTGCTTAATAGATCTTATCCTACTAGAGGCATCCATCCACCACTGTTTAATAGATCTTATCCTACTAGAGGCATCCATCCCATCCACCACTGTTCAATAGATCTTATCCGACTAGAGGGCCAACTAACCGACTAATGTTTGTGGTATCTTTACTTAAGAAACGGTGCACAGTTTTACTGCAGTCCTCTGTTCATGTGTTTACTGTATCATGTTGTTAATTATGCTAGGCGGTGATCCAGTGGTCTGTACATTGAATTACAAATAAAATATCGCATTGACTGGATGGTGATCAGACATTCCAGTGATCTGTAGACTGAATTCACATACCTAGGTAGTAAATTATAACAAATTGCGAACGTTGATGATGAAGTTATACAAGGATTGCCACTGCAAGCAGTACTTCCGGCAGATTGTAGGTAAATGTGTGGCGCAGAAATTGCATGAATTTACAGACTAAGCTGAAATTGTACAGAGTTTGGTACTCCCAGTGCTATTATACGCTAGTAAAACATGGACTGTGTATAGACGTCATGTGAGGAAACTCAATCACTTTCACACAACGTGTCTCAGAAAATTTGTGAACATCGGATGGCAAGACAAGATTCCAGATACCATAGACCATGACAGATCTGGTATTTCTGGCCTTGACACTATTCTTATGCAGACACAGATTCTTTGGTCCAGGAATTTGGTACGTATGCCAGATCATCGCCTGCCAAAGATACTTTTCTATGGTGAGTTGGAGAAAGGTACACGGTCTCAAGATGACCAAACGAAGAGCTACAAGGACTCGTTAAAGACCTCACTGTAGCCTTTGAAATAGACCAAGATATTTTGAGAAGAACGTGAACACAAATTATCTACATGGCAATCTACAGTAAAAAAAATTGCGCATCATCTTGTAAGAAAAGGAGAAATGCAGCAGCTCAACATCGGACAGTAGCTAGAGAGTCACGAGACCAAAAAGCGTCTACTGTGGTCATTCCATGCCCGAACTGTTCCAGAACATTTGCAATTCGAATATGGATTATTAGCCATCTATGATTTCATAGGAAAGACACATCTCTAACTGAATGTAAAACTGAATGTCTAACTGAAACTCTAACTGAATGTCAAAAGTGAATGTTACAAATGATCATTATGAGTTGTGATAAAAGAACTTCACAACATTGAATTACAAATAACATGTATTCTGTGAAATTGTTACGCTTTCAATATTTTCGAATAAAAACAACGAAAAAAGTAGAGTTGCTTGTCTGTTGATTAGAACTTGCTAATCATCGTGTGACACTTTGAGAAATGCACAAAGGAAAACATATATCAAACGTCTGTTGATGCTCTCTCGCAATGTTCTCTCTGTCCAATGACACTTTTGCCTTGTGTCTTTAACTGATTTTCAGTCATTAGAAAAATAAATACCAAAATTGAATAGTCTAGAACGCCCGTGAATTGACGAGGCCCAAAAGGGGAGCAAAGAATAGCAACACTGTTTACCTTCTACGCATGTCGTAAAAGGCGACGAATGAGGTTATGGGATGGAGTTGGCTGTCCCATCCCATATAGGGTCAGTGACCCAAAGCCATGCTGAAGTCGGATGTGCCAGGCCGAAAGGCGCAGATATCGCAGCAATGCTGTAAACCATGGCACAACGCATTCCGTTCTCCGGACTACATCCCGCTAATCTGCAGGAGTTTGAGAATGAACGCAGAAGAAGAAGAAGAAAAATAGTCTAGAACAAATCATATCCATAAGTCCATATCTCGCCAGTGCCGTATGAGTACCACTTTGGATAAAACGACACACAGTCGTCCAACAGTTTCTAGTTTCAGCGACGTGGATGAGAGAAGAAAAATCCAGAGGGTCTAGTCCTTGGTGTTGTCTGTGCATTATTTTCTTTTATCTATAGATTTCTTCCCCTGATTCTTCTGCGTTCCATTGTTCTCTCTAGTATTTGTTTTGACAAGAAATCATGCAAGCATACATGTTCAAACCATGAAGACTTCAACATTTCACTATTAGAAGCAATTGTTCTTGTCAACCTTTATGCATCTCTATTTTACCTCTTACTGCTTTGTCTTATGTTCTCTTTAGGAGATGCACAGAATTCGTATGTAATATTTGTTTTGAAAGACATGCAAGCATCCGTCTCTCACCTGTCTTCCACTGGAATTTTTGCTCTAATAAACAAGTGCATTTAAAAAATGTATATCCACGGAAAAATATTACGAAAAAATAAAAAAAATGTTTGCATGAAAATGTACATATGAGATGGGTGTTATGCAAATGTTATACATCAAAATATGCACTATAATGACGTAAGTAGGAAAACTATTATCCATATATTGTACACAACAATATGGCCATCTTCAATTATATTTCAGCATAGTAGGAGGGATATATCTGAAAATATATATATGGTGACAATGTTTACAATTCGAACGAATATTTTCATGAAAATATTTTGAGAAACAATAACCCATGTAGCATTTCATACTGATTGTCTGGCAATGACTTCAGAAATTTGAGCAATACGGCATGTTGTGAGCAAAATACAGAGGCAGAACTCATGCCATTATTTATTTAAGTTACTTTGTGTAATACCTTAGACGAAAGCTTCACAAGAAATATGTAGTGGTCATGAGGTTATACCTAATTTATGTTGTTTGGTCGTCATTATTTTCTGGTATATTTTCAATAATTTCTGGTTGAAAACTTGCTTAAAAGTGTGTATCGTCTATGATAAATTTCACAATAAAAATCTGTGCATCTTACATGATATATTTCACAGTATAGTGTGTGTATTTTCTATATTACATGTCCACATACATTTCATAATTCTGAGCTGTGTGGGACAGCTACAGTCTTAGTAGATCAGTCAATTTGGAGGAAAAGAGAGAGTTATAGAAAGCGGGGAATAGTGTACAAACCTGTAAACTAATGTTTACAGATGCATATTGTTTGCTTATGAGTGTGTATGTGTCCGGAGAGGAGATTTTTTCACACCAATATTAAAGTAGTGAATCTCAACGCGTATCATGTTCTCCACAATGGGGGGGGGGGGGGGGGTCACAGTAAATAATATTGAAACGTATTTACAGCCCATTAAATCATATAAAAATTAACGAGTTATAAACGCGCTACAAGATAGGAAAAAACCTATCAGTTGAAGAGTTAATATATCTTGAGATTTTGTAGCTGTTGTTTACTTTCCATTTTAGTTTGAAAAGATTAGTTTTCTCTACTTATAACCAATGTAAACAATTTCGTTCATGTATTTAAAATGTTCATTTTCCAATTAGAAACCGACATACACCGTTGATGTCAAATTTGTTCCAGGTTGGTTGTAAATTTTGACACTAATTATATAAATGATTTGAATATCGTATAAGATGCGCATTCTGAAGTCAAATATACACAAGGACGGATATGAACATTTTTTAAAGCTTACTGTTCAGAGTTTATTTTCTCCACAATCTGTGTTAGTTTGGATTCCAACGTGGCTAACTAATTAGAACACTAGTTTACTAGTAGAGCAGTTTATGTTCTTATTACTCATGAATTCTCAAACTGCAACCAATTATTGAATCATGGTTAACAACATGGCTGCGATATATGTGCCTGTCGGTGTGAAACATGTTACCAGCATGAGTTTTCAGCCACTCTAACTTCAGGGTTTTAATGACACAGCTAATTCAACTCACAAAATCTCTTAATTATCTTTTACAGACAGGGACGTATATGTGTCTTTAGCAAGGGGTGCGGTTCTACAAATAACGCTGGTTTTCCATTTATATGTGCAATTTCGTCATTCTCATGTGCAATTTCTTCATTTTCATGTGCAATTTCTTCATTCTCATGTGCAATTTATTCATTTTCATGTGCAATTTCTTCATTCTCATGTGCAATTTCTTCATTCTCATGTGCAATTTCTTCATTTTCATGTGCAATTTCTTCATTTTCATGTGCAATTTCTTCATTTTCATGTGCAATGTCTTCATTTTCATGACAGTTTCCAAATTTCGTTACGGAAGGGTAGTTCTGATATCCTATGGTTAGTGAAGGGTTACAATACATATTGACCCCTGTACTCCACCATGAATAATCTACTTAGGGATCATTGCGGAATTATTGAACAAATCTAAACTGTCAGACAAGATCTGAACCTCTTATGCTACCAACTGACGTTTTAAAGATAACTCATCGATGCTTCCTAACTATATTGCTCATTTATCCATGTTACGTCTGAAGCAAACTTACTTCTGTTTACTTGTTATTTAATTTATGTTTGTCACATCAAAGAAAACAATGTGTAATTGTTTTTGCAGTAGGAACATCTAAAGGTCCGTACTTGTCTAAATGTATGAGATCCTCAGAAAACTGACTGAAATATGCAATATGTCTGATGCTGCTTTATCTCAATCGTAGGGTCTAAACTCACAGTAACACACACACACACATGTATATATATATATATATATATATATATATATATTTCCTGTGTGACAATATTGAACTGGGCTTCTAGTTCTGGGTGAAAATTATAGATTATTGTCTTCTTTCTAGACATATCGTAGGAGACGATTAAGGAAAGTAGGGAGGGGGGGGGGGCTAGGCTGGATTCTTATCATCTGGTAAAAATCATAATCACTGCATGTCTTGTCTCACTTTTTACTTCTTACTTTTTGGTCTTACTTATTCACCTTCTGTCTTAATTATTCACCTTCTGTCTTAATTATTCACCTTCTGTCTTACTTATTCACCTTCTGTCTTAATTATTCACCGTCTGTCTTAATTATTCACCTTCTGTCTTAATTATTCACCTTCTGTCTTAATTATTCACATTCTGTCTTAATTATTTACCTTCTGTCTTAATTATTCACCTTCTGTCTTAATTATTCACCTTCTGTCTTAATTATTCACCTTCTGTCTTAATTATTCACCTTCTGTCTTAATTATTCACCTTCTGTCTTACTTATTCACCTTCTGTCTTACTTATTCACCTTCTGTCTTACGGGTTAGCACTGTGGTGCATTAGGCTAACGTGTCTACTGTTTCCGAAAATTACACTGCCTAGGGTGTTGCCATGATAGTGCCTCAGGCCCCATGGGAGTCCTTACAGAAAATCTGGAGACGAAACCCTAAGACAGTCGACGGTGAATTAATAAATCTTCATGCATCTCATGCAGCATTGCTTGCTTCCACGCGTATTGCTATTGGCGTTTCCTTGGAACTAATCAACAGAGAGGAGAGTTAGTGCAAATGGACAAGACACTTTCTCCATAAAAACCAGCCTGGGCAAACAATCCTATGTGAAAAGTAAAGACTATGTGTCTCAACAATGAAAACAATTTAAGCGTCTCATAGTCCAATCGATACGTCAACCTGGCCTGCTTCCTGACCATCTCTACAGACGCAAAAAGTCATTACTCACGCACACACATACACACACATATGTTGGACGTCTCGTGTAAAATCTTGCCTTGTATTTGGGATAAAGATTTATAGAATTCAGAAAATGCTCCGACTCAAATTGTAAGGAAAATTAGTGTCTGGTAAACGGACATGGTTCAAACTCCATAGGCTACTTTCTGATCCTTTTTCACTGTTCATTTAAATGGAATTATAAAATCACGTCACAATTTTGTTATATGCTTTATGACAAAAAAATGTTTCTATCCCAGATCGCGTGCCTACCTCTTTTGATTATTTCAATTGGCTATGTATATCAGATAGCGGGTATTTATTCATTTATTTAAATATTCATGTATTTAGGGTTAGGGGAGTTGTGTGGGTGGGAACAAAGTGGGTTAACGTTAAGTGAGTTAACGTTAAGTAACAAGTAAACTTCAATCACTTGCTACATAGCCAAGGTAAATAATCAAAAGAGGTAGGGCGGAATTTGAGATGGAACGTGAAAAAAAACTACCGTTAGTTAAAGCTGTTTGATTCGGTTTCTGGTAAAACTGAGAAGGAATAAGAAGCACTTCAAGAGGTCTCCTGGATTTCAGGAGTTAGTAACTCATTTAACTATTCCCACAATTTCCATTGCTTACTGTGATGAGGAGCGCGGTAGCCTAGTGGATAGTGAGCTTGCTTGCTATATCTGGTTACAGCGTGCCAGGTTCGAAACCACGTCCGGACATTAAAAAAATCAAAATCCGGGTTGTGATTTCTCACTTGACACGCCCACTCCTCCAGTCGACTCAGCTGTAAATGAGTACTTGACGCATGAGTTAGGGAAGGTAAAAAAAGGCAAAGAAGGGAACTGGCCACCCTACCTAATAGTTGCTGCGGCTTAGTACATGAAGAGTTATCTTCATCCCCGACGGCAGATGCCATGGGACCTACCTTTACCGTTAGTGTGATTATACTTTGTGTGACAACCAATAAAAATCATGGAATATTCCAATTAATCATTAAGTAGGCTGGATTTGCAATTAGCCAGTAGGTTTTACATTGTAGACGGTCATTGCTTCACTTTAGTTTGTTATGTGTGCTTACACAAGTTCATCGGTATATGGAAGTGTTTTTTTGTACATACACACATCTATACATGTACATTTGAGGCAAGTCCTTACCCAGAATAACTCTGCTTGTTGGTCCCAAACATCGTTTCTTATCTTGGCATGTGTAACTGATCATTACGCACGTTGCGTTTACTTTGTTTGGTCATTCAATTAAAGATTCCAAAAAGTATCATACCAGCCTAGATAAGTGACGCTGTTTGAAATTATAACGTATGACTAAGATGGAGAAGGACTTGCTTGAACTGATCCTATGTAACAAACATTCTCATTTGACTATGATTTAAACTAGAATTCTTTCTTTAATTACTGTTGCTGTCAAAGCTGAAAATGTCTTTCCATTATTTCCCTACTAACGAGTTTCTTTTATTCTTACACAATAGCAATAAACCAGTGATTCTCAACGCGGTACATGTTGTCAACCAATAATAAGTAATAACTGCAACAAAACTGCACTACAACAGACAAGACATGGAACAGAGTAATTAAGTGTTGCTAATTAGTGGTAGCACATATAATAACACAAATTGAGAGTTTTAAACAACCACAAAGCTATTATTAAGAACACATTCTCCACAGTATAAGGTCACATGAATAATATAATACAGATTATATTATTCTGTACATTATCATATTGTTATATTATTATTATATTATCCAGTGCTGTTTAATGTGTATACGTTGAAAATTGCTCATTTGCAAACCGCAAGCAAGTGTATAGTTCTAACATATGCTGATGATATCCTATTTTACAACATGGGCAGGGACAGCACATGTATCGCTGACAGTGTACACAGTGGACTAGAGCAATTGTCGATACGATGCAGATTCATAATATCAATATGTGATCAATCCCTCGAAATCAAAGGTCGTTTGGTTCTTCTTAAATAATAATCTGGTCAATGACAATGCCAGCTGTTAGTTGCATGAGCCCATTCATTGAAAGAGAACAGGACCTTAAATATCTTGAATAATATTTGATAGGTCTCTCATTGAACAAAAACATCACAAATATGATTCAAGAAGATGAAAAAAGGGACCCGTGTTATCAAGGTTTTTGACGACCTTCGACATGCAGCAATGGGTACTGTTTCTGCTTCTACAAGTGATGGTTCTAACTGTAATCGATTGTGGCCTCAGCCTACTAACACTGTCACAGACATTCGATATATTGAAACAAGTCCAAAGTGAGGCAATGACTGCGGTACTGGAGTGTACTAAGGATACACCCATCTCTGCTATGAGATTTCTCCTTAATATATATAGTATAAGATAAGGTGCGACATGACGTAACACAAGTTAGGACATACCTTAAAGTAATAGAATGCAACCACCATCCATTACACCAACGTCTAGATGAGTCAAAGGGAAAACGAATCAAGCGTGGCAGATCATGGGTGGCCGAGGCTGAAGACACACTACTAGGAGTATGTGAATTTGAATAAATAGGAAAGGGCAGTGAATGGGTGGAGGTAGACACTGAGACGAAATCACTAAATAGAGTAATAAAACAACTAGATAAAGCGTGTCAAAAATGGACGGGTGTCAGGGCCCAGGTTACAGTGCATGACTTCGCCCAGCTACACGAGACACAATTATACACGAGACCTCGAAACCACGAGACACAATTATATACACTGATGGCTCAGTTAGCAGAATTACAAATAGTTGAGGTTTTCTTGCCTACAGAAACGGCGTGTAGTTGATTGAGAAATCTTCAGTATATTCTACTGTCACATGGAGCATGAGGATGGAGAAAGAGGGAGCTACAGCAGCACTTAATTAGTTGATAACTGATACATCAACACATTCGGTAATACTCATATACACTCAAAGCATGCTGCGCAAGATAGAAAAGTTCATACTGAGAAAAGAATGGTTGGACGTATTTAACAACTCAATTGTCCAGAGCATTACATGGATATATTGCCCCGATCATCCCGGGGTCAAAGGAAACGAGAGTGTCGACGTATTGGTAGGCAATGCGGTGATAGACGGCACAATACTGAGAAGAGATAAAACAGATTTGATTAATGTAGTACCACCTAAGACGGATGTGTCAGGCCATTGGCGAAGGTATAACGGCGACACAACGCATTTCCATTCTCTGGACTACATCCTGCTGGATATATAGTAGGATCATTGTTCTGCTACAAGAGAGATCCAGCGGGAGTTTGAGAATGAACGCTGAAGAAGAAGAAGAAGAAGAAGATCAAGGCAGTAATACATTCATTTCAAGATATAGGCTTTCTATGGGCTGTGGAAATGAAGGCCGTTTGCCATAGCAGACGCCGCGACATGTACAGGAAGGATTTTGATTTTACCTCCGAAAGAAAAAATGTTGTCACAACCGTGGATTGAATCAGCGACCTCAAGGGTCTGAGAACGACATTCTAAGCACACGGCCATGTGAGCCATTAATGTTAACTCTCATGTCCAATTAATTGCATAATGAGTAGAGTTTTATCTATAGGATGTTGATGTTGTTCTTCTGATGTTGATATTATTGCTGAGTTATTCGTTTAAAAAATTGCTTGCTTACTAGGTCATCTAGGTATTCTTCTTCTTTGGTGTTGGCCAGTTTACATATACGAATATAAATAACCAAATGGTCAGAGGGTGTCCGACAAAGTGGATGGTGCCACAGTAACCCAATGAACAAATTGTAAAGCAAAATGAGTTAAACAGGTTATTAAAACACTTACCTTGCCTATTAATAAAAATATTTAAAAAAAAATAAAAAATTATATATATATATATATATAAACATACAATAAAACTAAACAGGACAATTCTCCACGTATCGGCTCAAATTGAACCTTTTTCAAGAGACAAACAACAGAAAACGACAAAATAAAAAACAAAATAAATGACTATATTTCATCAAGATGGAGACGGGGCTTGATGAAATATAGTCATTTATTTTGTTTTTTATTTTGTCGTTTTCTGTTGTTTGTCTCTTGAAAAAGGTTCAATTTGAGCCGATACGTGGAGAATTGTCCTGTTTAGTTTTATTGTATGTTTATATATATATATATATTTTAAATATATTTTTATTAATAGGCAAGGCAAGTGTTTTAGTAACCTGTTTAACTCATTTTGCTTTACATATACGATAAATGTACGTGATGAATAACATGAGAGATACAATAATATGTAATGATATTGTACAACTTGTAATGTTATAAGAAGATATATAATGATGTAGAAAGATATGTTATAGTATATAACGATATGTAATGATATATTATGATATGGAATGATATGTAATGATATATAACGGTATATAATTTTATAGCATGATATTAATGTTAGAGCAAAAAGTCATAGAGATAGTCAACATGCTTTTTTCCAAGTCTACAGGAGGGGTCAACGTAAGTTAAATTATGAAAGAAGGAAGCCACGAGCCACAATAATATGAGAATCACTACTATATTAAACTACTCAGTTACTTTCCCCCAACTCTAGGTATCTACCTTTGTCTGGTATCTGTGTGTTGTCTGATCTCTCTATTTTAATAAAACTCCTGACAAATGCTGGTTCTTACCTTTGTTTATCTAATAAGCTTCATCTGCATGTTACTTTATCTAGAAACTGTCTCATTAGTTACATTGATGAGCATCGGATTCATGATATTCCATTTTTATTACCACTTTCTTTGGCCTTAGTCATTATTTGGGATTCACTCCTTTATATTAGGATTGGTTCTCTGTATGCATATATTTCTTCTTCGATCTATGATTATAAATCTAGTCCGTTATTGTTCATGCATAGAGTAGTTTATTGTAGGTGTCCTGTATCTTACAACATGTAAATGTGTATCCTGGTCGTTCAGAAAGCAAAGGCAAACTACTGGATGTATTTATATTGCATAGAAAAACACTAAAGTCATAAACATACTGGTTTACATCCTGAATAACAGTTACCCAAAAGCCTTTAAATGCAGTAGGGATGTGAAATGTTACCTATCTCACAGGGGGGATTAAGCCTCTTAGCTGAGGCACGACCCTTTCAACCTAAGACAGAAGTCTATTTTGGTTATATCAGGCCGATCTCACATTTCCGTCGTTCTGTTATATAAGGGTAGTAGCCTCTCTCTCGCATTCTTTACTATCCGTACTGATCTGGTAACCAATTCAGGCTGAGTATATCCGGGAGCCGTTGCGGCCTTAAAAATATTTCCGCTTTATGTGGAAAATAAATCAAGGACCATTTATAATTCTAAATAGATTAGGTTCAATTGCAAAGTACGAGTCTACCTTTTTTTTAAAAATGGATATTTTTTTAATGTAACAAAATAAATGTCACTGGGGGAAGACATTTTTTTACATTCCGGCAGCAGTCCTTCCAACTGTAACATGCGTACTACATCTTTTTCGCTCATAGGTAAACACAACAAACTAATTGTAGCCATTTTGTATTCAAAACTGAAACGGTATTCAGTGAAGCAAAATTACAAAATTCAAGGGGTGCAAAGGGAACGCATTGCTCTAGGCGGACCCAGGGTTAGCAGATAACCAAGATCCCAAATGTACCTCCACGCGGTGCACCCCGGAAACAGAAATACAGCAGCTCGAGCTGATTCTGGCCAAATCATTTGGGGATCGTGTCCGAAAATGTGGAGGTAGCAGATGGAAAGAGATTTGCCTGCACACGGACAGACATATCTCCGACACCACCAGCATCACCACATATAGCGACACTTTCGACATACAGTGAAGCTAGTCAGTCCAGTCCGAACATTGGAGGGGCGGCCAATGTAAAATGCACGTAAAGGTAGATACATGGCGAGAGACATAGATTTCATACCGAGTACAATGAAACAATGAAAGGGCAGAACAGCGCTAGAGGGCAGCGCGAACTGCAAATAGAAAGTGAAAAGTCCCTAGGAAAGGGAGAGCTACAAGCTCCGTCAGCTCGAGACGGGCTTCTAGCTACCTGTGTTCCTTACAGGCAGAGACCCAGACCCATCTAATGGCGTTTGGTAAAGCAAGAAGACCTAACCCAACTCTAATGTCGAGCCTTCCTAAACCGGAAATATGCTCGCGAAGAGAAAGGGTTCTGTACCCAATGGGCTTAGACAAGAAAGGGACAACGATGGTAGTCCTGGCCCAACTCTACTGTCAATGTTTCCTATACCGGAAGTACACTTGCAGAGAGAAAGGGTTCCGTACTCGATTCGCTCAGGCACAAAAGGGACAACGATTTAGCCCTGGCCCAACTCTACTGTCAAGTTTTCCTACACCGGAAATACACTTGAAGAGAGAAAGGGTTCAGTACCTGATGGGCCCAGGCGCTATTGGGACAAGGACGCTCAGCTCGAGAACGCCTTGCTCTCAAAGGCGTGGTGTAAGACTCGAACTTGGACAAGGGGTACACGATGTCGGTGAATGGACACCTCGGCTAAGAGGGCGAAAGAGCCATGGTCCAACTCCTCTGTTGAGTTCTTCCCCTTAAGGAACCAGGCTCACGGATGAGAAACGGTTCAGTACCCAATGGGCACAGGCACAGCACGTCCAATTACACGAGGCAAGTTCATAGACAGTGGAACACCTCGTTTGAGTCAGACTAAGAGCAAGAAAATCGTCTGGGCGAAGAGTCTCCACTACGCGTGCCTGGAGACAGATATAGAGGTTGTCACAGGCTAAGGGTAGCCCACCCGAATTGTCAAGGCATGCCGAAATCGGATGTGCTAGGCCTACAAGGCGCATAACGGTGGCACAACGTAATCACGCTCCCGGCGGAAATCGCACGGATATCCGTGATGGTTACAATGGAGCGAACGAAAAACAAACAAACAAACAAAATTCTGGATCTTCGCAGATTTTGTGAAAAGTGGAAAGGTAGACCCTTATTTTGGAATTGTACAATAAGTTATTATCTAGGAAATATTTGCGTTGGATAGGTTGTAATTGCTCTTTGAACAATCCGAATGTATAAGATCTTGTGGCGGAAATCTAACTCGCTGGCGCTCGTATGTTGTAGTGCCTGAGAGGGCCACAAAGAGTAAGAGTATAGAAACTTCTACCGGTCATACACTTATTAAGACGCCAATAAGGAGGTGTTGGAAGTGAAGTTGGCTGTTCCCTCCAAAGATGGCGAAAGTTACCCAGAAGCCATGTTGAAGTCAAATGTGCCAGCTCAAAGATGCATATATCACAACAAAGATGTAAACATGGCATTCCATTCTCCGGACTACAACCTGCTCATTTTCAGGAGTTCCGAGAATGAACGCAGAAGCAGAAGTACTAGCATGTAACTAAAAGAGATGGTAAAGCATAACTAACGAGAAATGTGATCAATGACCATCACCGCAAACGTTAAATGAGTCATTTTAGAAGGTCATCATCATCATCAGGTGCCATGTCGGATGGCGTAGGAAGTCGTTGTTGTAACCTTGCCGTGCCAGGTTGTCAAGCTGTCTAATATTTTCTCACGTTGTCGACCTCTGTCTCTGGTGCCTTCAATCTTGCCTGTTGTGATTATTTTCTCTAAACCTGCCTGTCTCATGAAGTGGCCAAAAAAAAAAAAAAAAAAAAAAAAAAAAAAAAGATTGCCCTTTTCTTATATTGTTGATTAAGGTTCGTTTCGCATTAAACTTTTTCAAAAGCTCTACATTAGTTTATCTGGCAGTCCATGGTATTCTCAGCATTCTTCTGTAGAACCACATCAGTGTTGCCTCCAATCTCCCACTTTCAAGTTTGTTTATTGTCCAAGACTCGCACCCATATTTTAGTATTGGGGTTATATAGCACTGCAGAACTCTCATTCTCACCTCTAATGACAAGGTCTTATTGCACAGTATATTTTTCATTTTTCTTTTAGAAGATGGTTTTCTAATTAGCCAACATATTTTGACTATTGGTCACAGTATATGTAACATCGATCTCTAAGTTTTGGTATTGTGTCTTAATTGTAAGCAGTATGGTGGTATTAGATCTCTTTACATGCTTTAACGTAGTGATCGTTAAGTGTATGCGTTTGTTACCATTAATGTAGAAATTTTGGCAGAACTTAAAACATGTGATTTTCAATATGATTTGACAGTTTTTGGGAGAGTCAGCTATAAATGAGTTCCGTTTAATTTGCCTTGCCCACGCTAAAAATAGCAGAAAATAATATCAAGTGGCCCAGGATGTCCGTGTATTGACAAATGAGTGTTGTTCTCGGCATATTCTTCAGTTTCAATTCTATTGTCAGATTTTAAGACAAGACATAAGCAATAAAAACAGAAATATACTGACATTTCTAATAAAACATAATGAAACATACGTTTTATTTCACAATAGAGTTATTACATTATTTTCAAATATGTTATTGCGACACACAGTTTGAAAGACGTATATACGTTAACAAACTGGCTTAAGAGTAGGAATTAATTTTTGCTAATAATTCAATACAAGACTATAGTGTTTTAGTGTCCTTTTTTGTCTTTGTCTTTTATTTAAAAGTATGTCTATATCTATTTTGATGAGACATTGTCTTTCAACCATTGAGTAAATATTTATTGTATCTGAAACATCAAAACAATGATGGTTGCTATCCAAATGAGAAAAAAGTTGCAATACATCTTTTAAGTTATTTCTCATTGAGAGCATCTACCGTATGTCAATGTAGTGTATACTGCTATGATTACTAACGTGTTCATTGATTTATTCATTCATTGATTTATTCATTCATTCATTTATTCATTCATTCATTTATTCATTTTCCTTTAGCGCTGAAATTAGCGCAAAGGGCAGAGCTCAGATCTCTCTAATTATGTCTGTTCAAAGCTATTCCGTGCAGTTCTTGAATAGCATTAGTACTGTTTATTTTAATTTCTCTAAGTATTGTTATTCTGTCTATTACCTTTGGTCTACCCTTATGGTTTCCTTTGGTATACTTATCCAATATTTATTTTTCCCACACAGTGTCGCTATTTCATGTTCTGCTGTCAAAATTGATCAAATAAATGTCAATAGCCCTGAATGTTAATGTAATATTGATATTAATGATACATACGAATTCAAAACAAACATTATAAAGCGAAGTATGACAAATGTAATTTACACCTACTATTAGAAGATTAGTATTAGAAGTCCGGCTCTGTGACGATGTGGTACAGAGCGTCTGTGACGGCCAAGGTGCCGAGTTCGTTCCCCGCCACAGGCAATTGTGTATCTGGACCGTTCAGAAAGCAATGGCAAGATAGCTAATGTGTTTATATTGCCTAGAAAATCACTACAACCAACAAATTCTGGGTTGATAACTACGTCCTGTAAAGGATATGCTACCAATTTTTAATTAGAAGATTAAATAAGATTAATATTATTAAGAAGATTATTGGATGTAAACTTACAAACGTCATGATAGAGATGAACTTCTATCCTAATATGTCTCATCAGAATGCTGCATAAATAATAACAGACATCTAAGAAACAGATGGTAAAACGTTCGAATATTTTAGCGCGGACATGAGATCACATAGTGACGCCTCCTATCAACAGCATAACCTTCAATAATTTCTGTTATTTTTATTTGATTCAGAAAATTATGGAAAATTAATCCCTTGTTTAGTACATGTAGTGGGTTGATTTCTCCGGGACTTTATTTCCTACTTCGAGGAGAGATTCTTGAAGGTCTGCAAAGCCTCAAGTGAAAATCTAATCAGAGGGGCTCTGATACACGAAGACATCACGAATGCTGTCAGAAATTACCATAACGAAGTAACTTTAGCACACATAGATGAGAGATCTAGAAATATTTTAACTACAATACGTTAATAGAAAAAAGTACACATAACTAAAACATATCTTGCTCACATAATGGTATCCATCATAGATTATAGTCACCAAGTACATTTATTAGTGAACATAAATTATATCACGGATGTGAGAAGTGAATAGATAAATCGCAATTTTAAAATAAAATTCAGAGAACCACTTTAAAAAACTGTCAATATTGCATGATTCCCGTTAGGGAAATGCAGAGAGGTGATGTTTGAGACTGTAGAGAGGTGATTTTTGTGACTACAGAAATGTGATGTTTGTGGCTGCAGAAACGTGATGTTTGTATTGCAGAGAGGTGATGTTTGTGACTGTAGAGAGGTGATGTTTGAGACTGCAGAGAGGTGATTTTTGTGACTACAGAAAGGTGATTTTTGTAACTGCAGAAAGGTAATGTTTGTGACTGCAGAGAGGTGATGTTTGAGACTGCAGAGAGGTGATTTTTGTGACTACAGAAATGTGATGTTTGTGGCTGCAGAAACGTGATGTTTGTATTGCAGAGAGGTGATGTTTGTGACTGCAGAGAGGTGATGTTTGTACTGCAGAGAGGTGATGTTTGTGACTGCAGAGAGGTGATGTTTGTTACTGCAGAAAGGTGCTGTTTGTGACTACAGAAAGGTGATGTTTGTGACTGCAGAAAGGTGATGTTTCTGACTGCAGAGAGGTGATGTTTGTGACTGCAGAGAGGTGATGTTCGTGACTGCAGAGAGGTCACGTTTGTGACTGCGTGATTAATGTTGTATACTCTTGCTCTTGTGAAGTTATTTTTCCGTAATGAGTATTTTATATTTATCTTTCGAAAAACTCAAAATAAAATATTTAATTACGGAAACGGATACAAATGAAGAATATGTGACTAGATTTCCACACACAAAAAATAAAACTAGTAAACGTATATTTCATCACATATTATGTATATTACCAGTCGTGTTTTTTATATCTCAAATAATTATCAGCAGTAAAGCTATCGCATACTTTTATGCAATGGGACGTCTCTCTATATATCTATTTCATACTCAGAAGATCTCCAATTTTCAGTCATGTACACTGCTTTGAGAATAACCCACCTGCTCAGATAGGGAAAATATCATGCATGTAAAATCATAGAAGCAAAAGCCTTATCATACTGGGCATAGTGCAGTTGGGCTTCCACGAGAGAGAAACCTTATTATATTGGGTATACCCCATCGTGGTCAGCTCCTTGTTGAGGAGATGGGGCTTAGCCCAAACTAAGACTGGCCAGGACCTCCTAAAATTAAGCAAGACTACACTTACAAGTACGGGTATTGAAGACGAAGGCAACCAGGCAAGAGGCGTACCACAGTAATCAGGAGGTAATGCACCAACCCATATAATGGGAATATGCTTATATCTGATATATGTTATGGTGTCTGCCCTGTGACGGAAATCCAAGCAAGGACTTTGCCAGACCCTAAGCTCGAAAGTGTCCAACACCAAATACTGGACGGTCGTCTCAATTGCCCCGAGGAGTCAGGAGGCATGAGAATAGATGAACATGCCAAAAAACAAGACAATTAAAAACAATGCATTGGGATGCTGACGGCATCAACAACAAAGAAGTGGGACTCGAATACATCTTAAATGAAAAACAATTAAATGTATGCTTCTTGCAAGAAACCTATCTTGACAAGGATGTAGCTTTCAAAATAAGAGGTTACCAATGCTATCGATCAGACCGAATGGACAGGCGAAAAAGTGGAGTGATGTCGTTTGTTAAGAACAATATCAGTGCATGCCAGTTAGAAAAATATATGAAAGACTCCACCTCGGGACAGAAGGTAGAGAATTCCACCTCATCAACTACTACCAACTACTACAGACAAAGATATCAATAAGAAAGTCCATGAATTCTGTAGATGTGAACTACAGGCTGCTTGTCAAACTATCCCTAGAAGAGCCCGTAAACACTACAAACCTTATTGGAGTAGTGAACTAGAAATACTTCAAAATAAAGTGGAACCAACTCGACAGCAGTCAGAGACAAGACCATGTCAAGAGCATCACAATCAATATCAACAAGATAAGGCCAAACTTCAGGGAACCAACCTAGAAGCCAGACGGAGCAGCTGAAAAGAGAAAACAGAATCTCTGAATCTTGAGAGGGATATCAAGAAACCGTGGAAGTTGGTAAAATAACTAAATGATGAGAATACTGGGGGAAATTGTAAGGTCACATTACAAAAAAGATGGAAACATCCTCATGGGAAAATAGGCAGCTGACTACTTTGTATACCCATTTGCTGAAGACAACATCAAGATTAGCCCACAGAAACAAGAGATTCATGAGAAGCAAGAAAACATCGAATAAAGTGGAACCATATCTGAAGTCATGGAGGCACCGTTCACACTCAAGGAACTGGAGCATACAGTCTCTAACCTGAAAATGAAGAAGTCACCTGGTGCCGAGGGAGTGTCCAATGAAATGATAAAAAATCTGGGAATTGCAGCAAAAACAAAGCTGCTAACTGATCATGAATATGTTGAACTACAGGCAAAGTTCCACAGACTTGGAAGGAAGCAATCATGATACCAATCCCAAAATCAGAAAAAGACAGCACCATTGTCTCCAACTACAGACCAATCAGTCTCACAAGCTTTCTATGATGAACTGTGGAGCGTATTATCAATCACAGTCTTACCTGGTATCTTAAGAGCAAAGACCTTCTTGTATCACAAGCAGGCATCAGGCTTCAATGCTACGCTACTGAAGATCAGGCACCATACCCTTCTCACGAGATGGAGAATGCATTTCAAGATAAGAAACTAGTCCTAGCAGCCTCGATAGACCTGATGAAAGCTTTTTACAAGGTTGGGAAAGGAGGACTTTAAATAAATTGAGAAATTGCAGAGTGAATGGTAGGATTTATAAATGGATAATAGCATACCTACATAACAGGTGAGCTAGAGTACAACTAGATGGCTACACAAACAAGACAGTCTTACTACGTCATAGGGTACCACAGGAAGGGGTATTGTCCTTCATGTTGTTCCTGGTCTACATCAATGATTTGGTGACTAAACTACCACATGGTACAAGAGTGGCAATGTATGCTGATGACTTGGTAATATGGTGTTCGGAAGAACATGCGATAGTGGCTACCAAACAGGCACAGAGAGCTATGGATGCCTTAATCACATGGCCAACAGATGCGTCTAATTATCAACATAGATAAGTGCAGCACTGCTCTCTTTACTCTCTCAACAAAGCAAACATCTGGTGACATCAAGATAAATAGAGCTCTTAACTAACATATCGTGGAGTCACATTTGACAGTAGGCTTACTTGGAAGGAAGACATCAACAAAGCAACAACAAAGACCAGAAAAAAGTTAACTATCCTGAGAAAATTAAGTGGAACCATGTGGGAAAATACTTAGTAAAGTTTATCAGTAGTGCATAGGACCACACCTGAGATGTGAATTTACTGCGTGGTGTCCAGAATCAAATACTACATTACGCGAGCTAGATAGGTACAAAACCAAGCACTTAGGATCATCACAGGAGTAATAATTTCAACAACCATAGTAGAGATGGAGAAAATGGGGAGAATACAAACACTGAGTTAACACAGAGACACAAAAGTGCTAATGCATGCAGAAAAGGTTCATGGTATGCCAAGTCATCCAATGAAAAAATAATTCAAAATTTAGCAATTTCAAAATTTAAAGAAGTAGCTTTATCCATCAGAAAATATAAAAACTCAGTCTTGCTGGAAGTTGACACACCCCCCCCCCCCCCAAGTCTATACTAGAACAAACCTATTGAAGAGAGGATAGTGGTTTACCTATACATATCCAAACTGAGGTGAAGTGAATTTTAAGTGAGAATGAACAAAACTAAAGTCAGCCCCAGAGTTTAAATACCCAGGAAGCATATTCACAGAGGATGGCACAATCGACAGAGAGATTGAAATAATGTGCCAAAAAGCTATTGCTGTGACTTACCAGCTGTCCCTAATACTTAAACACATATCAGTTTGCATGGCTACAAAACGACAATTGATAAACAGTATCTTTATACCAACTCTGTGTTACCAAAGTCAAACATGGTCTTGACAACGACACCAGCGAAAACGACCACAGTTTGCGAAATTAGATGTTTAATGAAAGAAACATGAGGAGGAGTTGCATGAGGAAAGTTATTATTGTCACGAGAAGAGACCGCTGGAGAATTCCAAGCATATAAATAGTGACTAACCGAAAGCCCAGCAACCGTAACGAATGGGGACCTAATTAATTATGTTGGAAGGTCTTCTATACTGCCAACGGTCACGTATGAGATACCGTTTTGCATTGCACGGGCTGTTCATGTTTATAGAAGAGACAATACTAAAACAAAGGATTCCTGTTACCCTTTGATTATAATATAATGTTCAGATTCAACTGAATGTTCTGGAGAATGCAAACATGCAGAAGAAGCTCATGCCAACACTAGGCACAAACCATTATTTACATATCATATCATGTGATTATGAAATTTAGAATAAATCACAAAAATATAACAAATTCATGATGGGTGAGGGCTGATAAAGAGAATTCTGAATATAGAGACAGACGAAGTATCGACTAAAAAGCCTTCATCAGGATAAACGAAAGACAACTTTCTCCTCTTTTCACTCTGCAACTTTGCACTTTCCCCTTCTCACTTCTTCTCCTCACACTCTCTTCTTCCCTTATATGCTGCTCCATCTTTGCTTCCTCAGCTATCTATTAGTTATCTCTCCTTTTCTTTCCTCCCTATCATAACCACGTTTGTCTCCATGTATGATTCGTTGTACTGTTGTCTTTCGTTTGTCCTGTTGAAGGCTTTTTAGTCGAAACATCGTCTGTCTCTGTATCTCGTTGTTAGGTTGTTTTATGTTTTATTTTGGTAGCACATCTACCTATATTTGTTTATGTCTTAACTCCAGCCACCTACTTGTTGTTTAGGGTTGTTACCATACACTGGAACATTTATCCTTAGAATTCTACATACCCTAGCTTCATTTCATGGTAAAAGATATCGATATCGGAGATGATGGTCAAGACAAAGAAGTCTGTGAAGATCAGCAATCACATAGGTTAATCGATTTAGCATGATAAGATTACCTTTCTGGAGGTATATAAATAGTGTGAGAAAACAATATATATATATACTTGTGTGTGAATTGACATGGTGTGATTGTTTTGACTAAGTCTCACTGTAAAACGTTTACCATATCATGTTCCGACTCTCCCATATGTATATCTGTCCACTCCAAATGCCATCTCTCTGCATGCCCAGTATACAGCTCAGAGATAATAGCTTCCTATACCTTCTGAATAATTCATACGGATGTTTTGTCAAATGCTTAAAAACATGATGTATCGGTCGAGTTTCGCTATCCTAATCTAGTAATGATAATAAAAATTACTTGATCATATCCACACAGAGATTTATGAATCGACGAAATACATATTATCATTTCTTCCTACTTGTGTGTATCATGTCTGCCTTCACTTGTCAACTTCGATTACTATTTCCAAAATCGAATAGACTATTTTTCTTTCTTTTTAAGAATATGTGCTGTATTGCAAATATAGGGGGGGGGATGGTTATATCTTCTTGTATATATTATGTTTTCATTATATATTCATCAATTAATACACAGTTTTACTGCAGTCCCCCGTTAACTCTATTATTGTGAGTATACGACTACATTAGAAAAGAGGTAGTCCTTTGTTTAATATAATCGACCAAGTATGATGTCAATTTCAAATTGCACAATTTCTTAGAATTCAAATATACCTTTTTTAAATTTCATGGAAATGAAAAACGTATTTCTTGGAAATTCGTCAATCTAAAAAAAGACAAGGGATACATTCCACGTTATTTTTTGAGTTATTATTTTCATGGTGTCAGCGACCCAGTACATTTGGAGCACGTATAGCAGACCTTAGTAAACATGCCTATACTTGTATCATCATGCAGTTCATTTATTGTTATTGTTCGTCCATCACAAGTGATGATGGTGATTTGTTAAATTGTGAAATTCGGGTCGAGTTAATGACATTTCTATGCCATATATTTACGTACAATCTGCCTGTCGGTCCTGATGTACATCTCAATGTACAGTTTATTTATACAGTTCAATGTAACCTACATGGAGAAATGACAGAGCACAAGTTGTATGGTATAATTATTGTCTTGGAGGTCTCTCCGACACCAAATAATATTTGTGCTTATATGTCCTTCACTGAATTAGATTAACGTCCATGGTTGAAATAGGCGTGACTCGTCAGCAAGAGGCTTTGATGTCATCTTCACGAACAAACGGAACAGAGTATTCATACAGGAATTCTAAATCGACACTGGATAATCTAGCACATGAAAAAAAATAGTTATTCAAGTAGTGATTTATCATTGGTTTGTTTTTTTAAAAGAAAGTGTCGACCATGGCGACGATGGACCAACAATATTACTGAATTTTTGAACGGGAACTTGGCTGTCGACGGTCAACTTGTCCAGAATAGTAAAGAGCTCAATGCTCATAAAGAATAATACATTCTGGAATGAATATATAACTTTACAAAGAATCAACTAAAATTCATATTTCTTCTCTATCTGGGAAATATGTCCACAGTAAATTAACATTTTCGTCTTGTAATCTCATTTATCTACAATCTACTTAATGTTTTGTCTAGAATGTAACAACATTTATGAATGTTTTTGCAACTCTAATTTGATGTTGTTGTTTGGAACCTAGGAATTACGAGATGTTAACTCTTGCTTCCTATGCGTAATGGGGTGGTTTCTCTAGAACGTTATTTCATACACAGAAAACTCCAGCTCGCAGCGATATTTTGAGAAGTCGTTTCTACTGAATGGGGACAAATTATAGGAAATATGTGTCTTTTCTAGCTTTAGCTAAAATGCAGAGTTGAACTCATGCGCTTCAACATCAAGTTGGTCTCACTCGCAGAACCGTCACTAGGAGTGTTGACACCTTCATGTGTGGAGTCTTACTCGCAGAACTGTCACTAGGAGTGTTGAAACCTTCATGTGTGGAGTCTTACTCGCAGAACTGTCACTAGGAGTGTTGAAACCTTCATGTGTGGAGTCTTACTAGCAGAACTGTCACTAGGAGTGTTGAAACCTTCATGTGTGGAGTCTTACTAGCAGAACTGTCACTAGGAGTGTTGAAACCTTCATGTGTGGAGTCTTACTAGCAGAACTGTCACTAGGAGTGTTGAAACCTTCATGTGTGGAGTCTTACTAGCAGAACCGTCACTAGGAGTGTTGAAACCTTTACATTATCCGATCTTATTCCTTTAGTAAATTAAATTTATTTCGGATGTGGCACATGTTTTGTCATGTCAGCCCGTATAGCCCATACCTAGATTCGGCGCTGCTCTCTTGTAACTGTAAGGTATACTGGGAACACATTATTAATCAATGGCTCTTTGTGACAAATGTCACACTATAAGGTAGCATTTACGATGTAATAATGAACATGTTACAATTCGTAACTCTTGAATATTTATGAGTCGTTTTGAGTTCGTTGTAATCAAAACAGTCGCCACTGAAAAATGAACCCCGAGTCACACACTATAGAGCGAATGCACTAACAACTATTATTTTTTTGTTACTCCACAAGTACTTTTTTTTCTTTCCTTTCTTTTATCTCAGTGCTTGTGGCCTATATTCGTGACCTTCTGCAATATAAGAACTACTGGATAATGTGGAAACAAGCCCTCTAAAATGACTTACTTTACTATTCCCTTGATTTTCATTGGCTGTTATACAAATTATAATTAGAGTGACCAATGAAAATTGCGGGAATATTCATATAAGTCATTAAGGAAGCTTATTTTCCCATTTTCCAGCAGGTATTATAAAGTCAACGGTCACGCTATATCTACCTAAAGAATTTCATTAATGACAACGTTCAAGATCATTGATATGGTTTCCATGTTTACGCTATTTCTACTCACGACTTGCAGTAACCAGATACTTCCCATTGACAACTTTGTCACGTAGAGTTATCTTAGCGACCTCAGAAAAATAGCCTGACTTATAGAAGATATTCGATACATTTCTAGAGATTGTCAGAGGGTATATACAAAACAATCGAATGAGTTATAGATAACAAAATGGTCGGTGCAGTTCTCGTTGTTTTTGACATACATTTTAAAATGTTGATGTCAAGAAATGTTATCTCTTGACGCCGTTTTTTTAATCAAATTCTCTCCAATTTTCATCGTAAAATCCGACTTACCAAGGAATTTTCACTGGCCAGTCAGGATTATTCACAATTGTTATACACGATGAATCCTTAATTAAGAAGACATTAAATCACTCTGTCTGAACCAACATGAAAATACGATTCTAAACAGTAAATTCATCATTAAGTGCCATGCCGGCTGGCGTAGGCGATCATGGCTCTCCACAGCTCTCTGTCCACAGTATTATGTATCAAGTCGTTGTTGTTTCCTTGCCGTGCCAGGTTGTCAAACTGTCTCATATTTTCTCACGTTGTCGCCCTCTGTCTCTGTTGCCTTCAATTTTGCCTGGTGTGACTATGTTGTCCAAACCTGCCTGTCTCATGAAGTGGCCAAAAAAAGAAGATTGCCTTTTACTTATATTGTTGATTAAGGTCCGTTTCGCATTTGACTCTTTCAACACCTCTACATTAGATTTTCTGGCAGTCTATGGTATTCTCAGCATTCTTCTGTAGAACCACATCTCTGTTGCCTCATATTTCCCACTTTTCAGTTTGTTTATTGTCCAAGACTCGCACCCATATGTTAGTATAAGGGTTATATAGCACTGCAGAACTCTCTCACTTCTAATGACGACGTCATATTACACAATATATTTGTTAGTAAAGTAACAACCAGTAAATTGTTATATCAAACCTGTGATGTTAATGACTGAAAACAGTGATGTTCGCCGCAATCTTTACATTTTCGACATTGTCTTTTGTCTATTGTCTTTCCCCAGTGGATGATGGTTTACACTATCCACACTTGCTGTTAAGCCGTGGAGTAAGTTCTTCAGTTTTCGTTCCGAGGCCAGATGTATCGCCTTGGTTGTAACGAATCCATGTTTGTTCAAGATTACCTTGAGGTTTTCTATCTACCGTTTTCGTGGTAAACCTTTGGATTTATATCCGAATATTCTTTTGTTATATGATATCAATTGTGTTTGGTTTGATTTTATTCTCATAAGATGATCCAACCATTTTATTTGACTTTCAATATGTTCAATAGATGGTATAATACCTACTCTTTTTCTAATTTCTTAATTTATCTAGTTTAGGAACCATTGCCGCTTTTCGTAGACACTTTATTCCACATGTGACGACTATTTTCGACATTAAAGATTTCAAATGGAACAGATATTTTAAGAGAAACAGATTTTTCGGCGTTTAATTACAACAGCTGCAACAGGACCACTGAAACTTCAATTGTCTACGGCAAATCCTGTTTTGGTTCCATTTCACTCAAAGAATGCAGTCTGGACATCCAACCAAAAAAAGGTTGCCCACCACTGGGCAACATTCATACATATTGACAATGAGTAGATTTCGATCTCAGAAATCATGGGCAGCACAGTTCCAGAATTTGTGTACTGTCAAATTAAAGTTTTTAAAAAGTAAACGAGGTCGGATCTTGATATAATTGTTTCCTTTTGCATTCCCAGGCAGCAGGTCAGCCAAGATGTTATATCGCATGTCTCTATTACAGATTTTTTTAAATTTTGTATTCAGTAAGTTCTTCGGTTTTCCTTCCGAGGCCAAATGGAACTTCATGAGACAAATGGAACTTCATGAGGCAAATGGAACCAAAAAAATTCCTGCACAATTAATCCTGGAGAACGGAATGCACTGTGCCAGGGTTTACATCTTGGCTGCTATACCTGCGACTTTCGGCCTGCCACATTTGACAACAGGATGGCATGTGAGCACTGTGACCCTTTATGGGAACGGCAGCCAATTTTTACTCCCAAACCATGGCCGACTCATGCATGGTACCTAACTACTAATATAAGTTCTCCCTTTTTTTGAACCGCAGCAAAAAAAGACAGATTACTACAGATATTATTATTATTGTTGTATTAATTGTGTCTGCGTTTTAAAGGAAAAGTCCGTCTGTAACATGAATGTTCGTTTATTGGCTGACCAGAATATACACCAAATATTTTTAAGGGCTGATTACAACATGTATCAACAGATTGTAGGGGCTGACCATAACATAAGTCAACAATTTTTGATCGCGCTCCTACATTTGTCAATAACTGTTGGGATTCAGGGCCTCCTCACTCCTTGCTTAATAATGGCAACATGTGTTACTTCTTCAAGTACAAATTATTATCATAAGTATAAGTAGAATTAATTGATGTTTTTTTGCGAAATTTTAAAACAGAATCACATTCACACAATCTCATTGGTGTATAATAATAGCATTGTTGACCTCAACTTTTGACAAAGCCGTCTTGTCAACAACTGTCAATTTTCTTCTGACTTCTTCCTTCCCCCTAATATATGGGCAACCTTTTAAAACGTTATTGTCATGTTCCAGCTGAAACTTGTGTATCACATATTTATCCACACATTCCAACTGACACTTGTGTATCATATATTTGCTCTCATATTCCAGCTGAAACTTGTGTATCATATATTTGTTCTCATATTCCAGCTGAAACTTGTGTACCATATATTTGTTCTCATATTCCAGCTGAAACTTGTGTATCATATATTTGCTCTCATATTCCAGCTGAAACTTGTGTATCATATATTTGCTCTCATATTCCAGCTGAAACTTGTGTATCATATATTTATTCTCATATTCCAGCTGAAACTTGTGTATCATATATTTATTCTCATATTCCGGCTGAAAATCGTGTATCTTATATTTGCTCTCATATTCCAGCTGAAACTTGTGTATCATATATATATATATATATATATATATATATATATAGTAAATCTATATAAGCTGTTGTCTCAGTTTACCAAAATCAGTTATGATCTACGACCTTGTTCTATATAAAATTCTGATGTTATACAAAACTAATCGACCACGGTGGTCTCACTCTGCTGTTGAATAATTACTACAATATATTACGTCGCAATAGCAGTTGTCCCCATTACTTTTCTGCGTCGCTATTGATTGGGTCATGAGAAAGAGCAATGAAAATTAGCTGACAGGAATAAAATGGATTAATAATACCGTTCTGGAAGATCTTGACTACGCAGATGACCTGGCCCTTTTTAACGCAAACTACACAGATTCTCAATCTAAGCTTGACAATCTCCAACACTACTCAAATCAGATAGGGTTGAAAATCAACACATCAAAAACGCATATACTAGATTTTACGAGATCCAACGACAACATAGAAATTCAAAATGTTCCATTATTAAAAGTCAACAATTTTACATATTTAGGCACCAATCTAACATTGGATGGAGACTCATCAAAAGAAATTTTACACCGTATTGCCCTTGCAGCGGGTGCTTTCAATAAACTACGTAACATCTGGACGCCAAACACACTAAGAAACACCACAAAACTCAGGTTGATTTAATTCCAACATCATCCCCATCTATCATATGGTTACGAAAGTTGGAAAGCCACAACAGCCACAGATAAGAGACTAGACACCTTTGAAAACAAATGCCTACGTACCATTCTGAATGTTAAGTGGTGTGACTTTAAATCTAACACTACTATAAGAGAGGAAAGCAAACAAACCTATATATCTTCCTTCATTAGACAAATGTGTTGGACTTACATCGTCCATGTTCTCAGAATAAACAGCCTAAGAATTCCCCAGCAGTCACTATATTGGGTGCCACCCGGAGTAAGAAGAAGAGGGAGACCTAGAGAAACTATACGAAGAACCATTAATAGAGAAGGCATGTCAATGAACCTAAACAACACGCAACAATTGAAAGACCTGGCATCACAAAGACAGAAATGGAAAGCTATGGTTTCTGCCCTATGGCCCTGGAGGAACATAACATAACATAACATAACATAACATAACATAACAATAACAGTACAAAAACAATATTATGCTTACCTTCTGACCTGCATATATTTTCTCCTTAATGAAAACCATGCCCCAGTTCACTGACATGGACATATCTGACATGTTGACCAGTATTTGTTCTGTTTGGTTTTTAATTAAACAATATCCACAATAGCAACGTATATCACTTATTATGTGTATGTATATGTGTATGCATATGTATAGCCAACACGGAAGTTTACTAACTAATCTGGTGCAGTGATTCTCAAATGTTCGATAACTTTCGATACATAGATTATAATATCATTTGTATACTGGTCGACAAGAATCAGTAGTAGAACCACGAAAACGTGCATGCACGAAATCCGACTTTTAGTTTTTGTTAAAAATGATTCAATTGTATGGAACTATTGAATGTGGGAAATGGATAGAGGAAGATTAAGCCAATATTGGACAGAGAATATCACAGCCTGGTCACGAATTTTCGAATGTTATCAGCACCCTTGAAGATATATATTGTTGAGAGAATGTATTTAAAAGAATCTAGTTGCAGTATCCTAACACGATGTATGGATTATTTAATGTTGAAAATGTTCAATAGTTGGAAATGTTCAATAGTTGAAAATATTCAATAGTTTAAAATGTTCAATAGTTGAAAATGTTCAATAGTTGAACAGATTAAATAGTTTAAAAGGTTTGATAACTGACATGGTTCATAGTTGAAAAAGTTGAATAGTTCAAAATGTTCAATAGTTGAAAATGTTGGATAGTTGTAAAGGTTGAACAGCTGAAAACGATGAATAGCTGAAAAGGTTGAATAGTTGAAAACGTTGAATAATTGCAATGGTTGAATAGTTCCAAAGGTTGAATAGTTGCAAAGGTTGAATTGTTGAAAAGGTTGAATAGTTGAAAAGGTTGAATTGTTGAAAAGGTTGAATAGTTGAAAAGGTTGAATAGTTGATAACGTTGAATAGTTGCAAAGGTTGAATTGTTGCAAATGTTGAATTGTTGAAAATGTTGAATAGTTGAAAATGTCCAATAGTTGAAAAGGTTGAATAGTTGAAAGCTTGAATAGTTGAAAAGGTTGAATAGTTTAAATGGTTGAAATGGTCGAATAGTTGAAATGGTTGAATAGTTGAAATGGTCGAATAGTTGAAAAGGTTGATTAGTTGAAAAGGTTTAATAGTTGAAAACGTTGAATAGTTGCAAAGGTTGAATAGTTGCAAAGGTTGAATATATGAAAAGGTTGAATAGTTGTCATTTGATTTCATATTCAGGTTTCTATGTACTACTTTCATGTACATATTTCTGGTATGGGGTTGGGGTGAAAGAGTGGGGATGGCGGTTGGAGACTGGGTTAGAGGTTGCAAATTTCTAACCACTAACCCCACCCTAGTATCCTCAGGTTTGACTGCCATTATACTTAACCCCCCCCCCCCTATTGTTGAAACCGTAACATATATAACGAGATGTACTTAACTTACATTTTGTGAATTTTTGACACTCCGCAGCTTTTGTCAACAATCTATCAAGAATTCAGAGAAACACATGCTTAATGATGTGAAAACAGTGTTATACCCCAGCCGTATAAACACAATGTTAGCTAAGAAAATAAAGTGCGAAAAATGTATGATTATTTTTAAAATAACTGAAATTCAAAGAATTTAATCTGTATTTGGGCCGTTTTTGTTGTGTTGTCGTTCATGTTTCTTTCATTCCTAGTTCTTTTATTTCGTTCTTATTCCAGATTTTTTTTTAATGTGTGTCTCTACGACAATACCTGTACACAAACGGCATTGCTGCTTTGTCTCTCTGTTGTTAAATATTTACCGTCTAATTTTTGTGTGATTGTGCCATTATTTTTACTGTTCGTCTTGTATTTTATTGAAAACGTAATTTATATCGTGAAATCTGCTTCGTATACTCTCTGTATTATGTTTATGCATATTCATATACTATAATTTTGTTCTCGGTATTTTTGTTGTAAAATTGAGCGACCTTGCGTTTTACATATTATGCAAACCATATTTACAAATATAAGTCAATGCATTCGTCATGTAAATAATTTTGTGACGTTTGAAGTGTCATCAACACATTGTAATCTGTGTCATCATTGCATTCCAATCCGTGTCATCTATTACTAGCTTACTCATTTTGTTCCTGGTCCACGTACAAATGGAATGTTTACCTTTTTTGTTCAAAAATTGTACCTAAGATTATACTGACCTGGAATTGGAATGATAATAATGGCGTCCTTTGTAATGTTGTTGGTGCAATGAATTATTAAAAGTCTGGTAAAATGTCCTGTTACATTGATTCCAGCTTGTAATTTCCTATCATAGAATTGATTATAGAAAGTGAGTTGTAAACATTAATAGTAGCAACTACAACACAACTGTAATCTGAACCATGAATATGGAAAATGGATAATAACATTTGGCTAATCACTGGACACACACAACTAGACATTTTGAACGAAGCCTTTTATCAACAACATTATTAATGTGTTCTTGAAAATCCTTTTTTTTAAAAAGATACATTGAGTTGATTGTGTTTTCACGTGCATTTCCATTGGGCAGCAAAACTTCATTACTGTTTCTATTTCCATTGGGCAGCAAAACTTCATTACTGTTTCTATTTCCAATGATTAGCAAAACTTCATTACTCTGTTTCCATTTCCAGTGGTTGGCATAACTTCATTACTCTGTTTCCATTTCCAGTTATTAGTAAAACTTCATTACTGTTTCTATTTGTCGCTTGGAAATGTTTGCTGCCATGAAACCTACATTTACCTTAGTACATGAATAGCTACTACATAGCTGTAGTATGATTATTTTTACATCAATAACCCTTCATATTCGTATGGAGGAACGGCAGGGAGAAGAGCCACTTTAGATACTTCAACACAAAATCTTCCTATGTCTCTCTGTCCACAAAATCTACCTGTCTCATTGTCCACAAAATCTATCTATGTCTCTCTGCCGTTGTTCCTTGTTTTAAGTCTGAAGAAAATAATCCTGTCTAAATTGTTATCAATATATCCTTGTTTACCCCCTCTTCTTCTTCATCCCTCAACTTTCCACTGCAGGATAGTTTAGGAAAGAGAATTATGTCTCATCACGCGAACAAACCTGACAAAATTGCGTTTGACCACTACCAGGATATTTTCTTGTATATCTGCACGAGTATTTATTTTGTTTTTCAAGTATATGTTGGTTTTATGTTGGTTTTAATGGATGGGCAACATTCGTTTGTAACATTCATTTTCAATTTTACCGTAAATTTCATTGGCTGTCGACAAAATGTATAAAAAATTGTATACAATGATAATAGTGGGAAAAGTCAAAGTCATTTCGAAGGCTGTTTTTCAATTGGCAGGTCTGCTGTGTGTCGACGATCGCAGGTATGCAGAGTACTTAAAACTGACCCTAGTCACGTGAACCCTATTCATCAGCTATTTGTTAATTATCAAATTACTAAGATAGTTTACACAGGTGAATGGTAGTACCTGTGTAATTGATTACTGCATTCTTTTTATACAGGTAAACAACAATAGCTATAACTAGTACAACAATTTTGTTTCATAGAAGAGTTCATTAAGTACCTTTCCAGTTCTGTACACAATATCAAGTGTATTTCCTATTCTGTACAAAATATCAAGTGTATTTCCTATTCTGTACAAAATATCAAGTGTATTTCCTATTCTGTACAAAATATCAAGTGCCTTTCCTATTCTGTACACACTATAAGTACATTATAGTGCCCTTTCTTCCTATTATGTACACAATTTCAGTGAATTATATCTCTTGTTCTTCCTATTCCGTACACAGTATCAGTGAATTATAGCTCTTTTTCTTCTGTGTGACTACCGGAGCCTGGACTTCTAGTTCATAGTGCAACGGTTAGGACAACTATCTGCTTTTCAAACATTTGTAGGACGTACATGAGGATGTTGGGGGATAGGCAGACTGTTACCTGTGATAAAATCATCATTGTAACATTTTGTCTCAGTTTCTTGCCTATGTCTTCTATCAAATAATGTCAACAGACGACAAGATATGCAGGTCATGGGCCAATGCACCTTTTTTCTTCTGTGGTAATCTCCCAGGTGAATGCTATAAACACCATTACTTCTGTGGTAATCTCCCAGGTGAATGCTATAAACACCATTACTTCTGTGGTAATCTCCCAGGTGAATGCTATAAACACCATTACTTATGTGTGGTAATCTCCCAGGTGAATACTAGATACACCATTACTTCTGTGTGGTAATCTCCCAGGTGAATACTAGATACACCATTACTTCTGTGTGGTAATCTCCCAGGTGAATACTAGATACACCATTACTTCTGTTTGGTAAGTTCCCAGGTGGATGCTAGATACACCATTACTGCAGATGGGTCAACAGATCTGACAGAATAATGGTGAGATATATATAATAATAGTTAAATTATATGAATGTGCTGTGTCTTTCACATGACGTGATAATCATGGGATACTGTGGCACTGCAATATCTCCCTTAGGGTACTAGATATGCATCCGATTTTTACATCTGATATTACTCCGCCATCTTCCAATACATCTTTATATTAATTCAGATGTCACATTACTTACACAAATGAGGAGAACATGTGCTTTTCTCAGAAGGTTTATTGGCATTGGTATATTTTTCTTTAAAAACAAAATTGCGGAGAACTGTCGAATGTGGAAGAAGCAGAGGAGGTAAAATACAAACATGTACAGACAACATCATGGACTGTACAGAACTAGAGTTTTCCTCATTCATCCCCATCGATTAAGATAAAAATCACTGAATGACTCTGTGTGCTGAAGTATCCAATGTGGTACCCATACGACCCTGACGGGATTACGGGTTTATAGATATATAGATTTTCTTTCAATTTCCGGGAAAATTGTTCAACTCTTCACACCCATACAAATAAATGTACGTCTAGACCCTGGTACAGACCACACATAAGAAAATATAAAAGCAAATATTGACATGATAAAAACATCCGAATGACAATGGTTATTCAATGTCATCCACATGTCATGACAATAACATGCGACGGACAAATTTGATGTTATTACTCATACCATTGCAATATCACCAGAAAGAACATTATATAGTGTCATTTGTCACAGTATTGTATACCGACTGATTGTTTTGTTTTCTAAAATTATGAACGGTCACATTGGTCATGACACAGAATGTGGATAAATACGTTATCTTGATAAAGGCTTTTTGGTCAAAACGTTGATTATGCCCGGTGTATTTTTATTTGTATTTTATTTGTATTTTTTATTTGTATTTTCATGTTAGCACCCCATAGTCAGATAGTGATAGCCTGTTAGTAGTCGACACAATGTATGGACACTCCCTGTGCGTTCAGTACTTTATTTCTAATTACTTTTTCTAACACCTCATAAATACTCCTTAAGACTGCTGTTCCTGGACTCACGTGTACTCTTCATAACTACGTACCGAACACACTAGCCTACACATTAGCAAATACATTGTTTGATTACATAAGTGTCGGCAACCTTGACCATCATCAGCGTAGCACTTCTTTAGTGTGGACAGGTAGGTATGTCAGGTAATTTCGCTCGTGCCATCTACGCACATGTGAAATTCCTTGACAGTCAAGACGTGATGGTTCGACTTCTAGCGCACACGATGACCAGATTAATGAGTTCAAAGTAACGAATTATCATTACTTCCAACAGAACGCTAGAACTATTTGTTTCTCTATCTGGAGAATGTGTATATCTCTTCTTTGCTAATCGTTTTTCATTGTTGATTTTTCTTATATATTTTAGCATATTCAAAAACAAAGACACGGTGTTTTCTCGAAAACAATCTTTCGTCTTGTTTATTACATTAAGACATCAGCGGTAAAAGCGCAGTGTGTTTAATGTCCGTAATATTGTTTTCATTGTTTTTCACTGTTTGTGTTATATATTCTTGAGAAAGACCAAACGGTTCGAAATGTTGAAAATGTGTTGTGTATTGTAATCTGTATATTTTATTGTTTACACATTATAGCCCCTTGGTCTTAGTGATAGTCCGTCTGCTGTGTTCAAGTGAAACATCAAAAACCTGTGTTCTACGCAAGTACTATTGTTGTTCCGTTTCACTGCAGTATTGCCTTATATTTGCTGTTTAATGTCAGACAGTAGATTGGAAGTGGTTGCGAGGTTAATATATTCACAATTCCCTTAGGTTAATATACTAAAATAATAAAAAACCTAATAATAATTTGACGCAGAACCTAACAGGGTCGTAGGGATGCCACACTGGTCGGGTGCATCAGCACAAACACCGCTCCACACAATTTCATCCTCAGCTATTCAGAGGAGTGTAGAAATATCACGTCAATACCTTTAATTGATGTTATCAATCCAGGATTGTCTCATCTCCTCTTTCAACCCTTGATCATTCCTTCCATATAATGTTAGAAATTCTTGATACTAACGGGAATTGAACCAGTCCGTTCAACTGCACCAAATCGCCTAGTTGCTAGGCGATTTGGTGCCGTTGAACAGACTGGTTCAATTCCCGTTAGTTTCAAGAATGTTTAAATTGTCCTCTGGCTTACTACTTAAATTTACTTAATGTTAGAAAGCTGTTTATTTCTCGTTACATGACTACTCCAAACACATTTATGCCGTTTCACCACTGTGAAAAGTCGTTCCTGATAATCTGAGAGTGTATTTATTCACTGCAAGACAAATATAATTGTATTCTATGTGGTTAATTTTGAACAAACGTCAGTAGCACTTGTTTTCAGATCAATCAAACTGAATTAACATTCAGCCGATGACAGAAATGTCGGGTCATTGGTGCAAATAAAACTGCGACACAACGCATTTCCTTTCTCTGGATTACATCTTGCTGGAAATCTAGAATGGATCATGGTCCTGCTACAATAGAGATTCAGCAGGAGTTTGAGAATGAAAGCTGAAGACGAAGAAGAAGAATTAGCCCCAGGCGAAACATACGAAGTCAATGAAGGAGGTCAGTAAACAATCCTCTTCTCTAATTGTTAAAATTATAATGGTATTCAGCCAAGAACCGAGATGCTATAAAATATCCGAAATAAAGGAGATGACAGAAGTAACATTAATTCAAAGTAACAAGGACAAGTTCAACACACAAAGGAACAAGGACAAGTTCAGCACATAAAGTAACAAGGACAAGTTCAGCACACAAAGTAACAAGGACAAGTTCAGCACACAAAGTAACAAGGACAAGTTCAGAACACAACGTAACAAGGACAAGTTCAGCACACAAAGTAACAAGGACAAGTTCAGCACACAAAGTAACAAGGACAAGTTCAGCACACAAAGTAACAAGGACAAGTTCAGCACACAACGTAACAAGGACAAGTTCAGCACACAAAGTAACAAGAAGAAGCTCAGCACACAAAGTAACAAGAACAAGTTCAGCACACAAAGTAACAAGGACAAGTTCAGCACACAACGTAACAAGGAAAAGATCAGCACACAAAGTAATAAGGAGAAGTTCAGCACACAAATTAATAGGGACAAGTTCAGCACACAAAGTAACAAGGAGAAGCTCAGCAAATAAAGTAACAGAGACAGGTTCAGCACACAAAGTAACATGGATAAGCGCTATGAGAATGAGAAAATAACATGTCATCCATTGATGAAAATCAGATGAGGAAATAACATGATCTCCATTGATGATAATCAGATGAAACATTAACATAAATCATCCATTGAAGAAAATCAGATGAGAAAATAATAGAAGACAGCCATTAGATAAAATCAGAATCGACATCAAACCTGGGAGACAACATTTACATCTAAGAGCAAGCTACACCTCATGTCTCCTGACGACAGATTGGGAGGAATAAGATTACATTAGATTCCATTATATTAGATTAGATTGATGTATGGATAGGTGGATAGACAGACAGACAGACAGACAGACAGACAGACAGATAGACATATAGATAGATAGATAGATAGATAGATAGATAGATAGATAGATAGATAGATAGATAGATAGATAGATAGATAGATAGATAGATAGATAGATAGATAGATATATAGATATAGATAGATAGATAGATAGATAGATAGATAGATAGATAGATAGATAGATAGATAGATAGATAGATAGATAGATAGATAGATAGATAGATAGATAGATAGGTAGATAGATAGATAGGTAGATAGGTAGATAGATAGATAGATAGATAGATAGATAGATAGATAGATAGATAGATAGATAGATAGATAGATATATAGATAGATAGATAGATAGATAGATAGATAGATAGATAGATAGATAGATAGATAGATAGATAGATAGATAGATAGATAGATAGAACAAATTATATTGTTCAATGGATACTTGTTATTACACAATAAATCTACTGTAAGGTATGTGTAATGTATATTTCGCTCTCTGTCAAAGTTCCACTGTGTTGTTTAAACCAACTAAGTGTGGAAGAAATGGTAAAGGATCACCCTATTGTGTCTGTCCCTGAATGAATTAATAAAAGCTCTCGTATCAAACTGCTGATATTTGATGTCTATTGTACTTGGGGTTCAAGACAAATGTACAACTTTATGTAACATTATGAGAAAACTAACGGAAAACGATCTTTGGGAATTAAATCAATAATCCTTTGGAAGATTGCAAATGTGTGTGTGTGTGCGTGCGTGCGCGTCTGCGTGCGTGTGTGCGCGCGCGTGAGTGCGTAAGTGCGCCAGAGGATGATTGATCTGAGCTATAAACTAAATGAAAGTTTGTATGGCTTAATTCAGAACTGGAATAAAATTCCTTGACAGATTTGGCAATAGTATCGGACGTAATCATGTTTGCTATTCCTTGCTATTTGTTCTAATATCCAGTAAGTATAAGGGAATCAACACTGCGAAGAATGACTTTCTACTATGAAACTAAGTCTGCGGCTATCAGCAGATTATTACAAGTGACATTTTATAATTACTTTCTTCAAGTGTCTACAAAATAGTAAAATCAAGTCTTAATCAACGAACGGGGTATTCTGCAGCAATTGCCCGAATTCCTCAGATTGCTAAATTTGCATTGACGATATTATCCACATTAAGTAAAATTGGTATTCGATTATTTGATATTAGATAATATTAATGTTGTGTTTTGAGTAATGTTGAATGTATTAAATACCAGTTATTTTCTGCATGTGCAGTTTTATCGGAACCAGCGCTGCCACAGCTGAGATTTTTTCACTAGATATGGGAGGTTTTGGGTTATTTTAGCTATATTTGCCTTAACCTGAAGTTGTTTTTACATGAGCTCATAGGAATTTAGTTTAAAAATGAGTAAATATCTTCCCGATTAAATAAAAAAGCCAAATGTCTCATTAAGAAGGAATTGGATACGAAAATTGTCGAATGCCTTTTCTTTATTAAGTATATTAAGTACTGTTCTTCTCTTAATTTTATTGGTTTATATAGTGCGCGGTTTTCATGGGGTTTTTCATACTGAGACCTGGGGTTATTTAGAAAACGACAGTGCCAACACTGATCGGGGTTTTCTCTTGATTCGCTGTTGCTGTTCATTAGTGTAGTTAGTTGGACTAAAAATTGAAGAAAATGTATTGATTTAGCTGTTTATGTTCTTAAATGTTGTATCTGTGAAATTTGTTTATTTCTAAGTGTTGAATCATTGACGTTTGCGTGTTTGGAAATGTATTCATGGAGTTTGTATGTTTGTAAATTTTGTATCAATCAAGTTTGTATATTTGTTAAATAAGCACGTATTTTTATTAGTATTACATGACTCAAGTAAATATGTATTAATGTAAATGTTACAACGCTTAAGTCTTTATGTATGTATGTATGTATGTATGTATGTATGTATGTATGTATGTATGTATGTATGTATGTATGCATGCATGTATGTATGTATGTATGTATGTATGTATGTATGTATGTATGTATGTATGTATGTATGTATGTATGTATGTATGTATGTATGTATGCAAATGTTGCATCAGTAAAATATGTATGTCAGTAATATTATATCAGTAACGTGTGTATGTTTTTTAATATTTTTAAAATGTTTTTATTATATTTCGTCTTCTTCTTCTTTTATTTGCAAACTTCTGTTAGTCAAAAGGCTATAACCCAGAGAGAGGAATGTATGTTCTATAGTTTACAGGTTGGCTGGAATATATGCGCCTGTCAGTCAGACATTTAACTTCAGCATGACGTACCTGCAACGCCGGATTTTACTTCATAATGCCATAAGCTATTTGAGATATGGGGCCTTTATAAGTCCAGATATTATATGACAGTTCCAAATATGGTTTTATTGGGGGGCCCTAAATAGGCTTGTTTAGCCTATAGATAAATTCTGCACTGCTTATCTTCTTCTTCTTCTTCTGCGATCAGTTTCCTATGCTCATAAGTCTATACAGGAAGGTGGGCTGCCTCCATGAATTCAGTCGTCAGCAGGAGGTCCTCCCTGTTGCCCCACAGCTTCACCTTCAGATCTGTCTCTTGGGGCCATATTTTGGTTCTCACGTCATCAAAGAGTGGGCATGTCTGCAGAATATGTTCTGGAGTCTGGGGACCCATTTGACATGGGCATTGGTCAGTTTGGGCAGCCTTAATTTTGTGGAGATGTTGCACTGCTTATCTATGATATAGGACAGTCAATGCTCCACCCGCGCCCCATGTTCCTTATTATTCCCCCCTTACGACAGGTAATCCGGGTTAATGTTGCTATTCTTTGACCCTCCCCTCCCACCTGTGAACAATGCAAAATGGGATAAGTATCGATGGAGAACATCAAAACCTCTGTGCTATCGAGCTCACAAGGAGACCACTGAATAACAACTATTTATCTTCCATGCATGTCGTAAGAGTTCACTAAAGAGGTAAATGGGATGACTTTGTTGTCCCATCACATGTAAAGTCAAAGTGACACGGAAACAATGCTTGAGTTGGATGTGTCTGGCCGAAGGGTGCAAATATGTCAGCCAAGCTGTAACTATGACACACGGACTACGTTCTGTTAATCGGCAGGAGTTTGAGAACAAACGCAGAAGAAGCACAAGCGATAAACAATTTGCTAAATGAGTGATAAAATGTTGAAAAAGATTAAAGAATTTTTGATTGATTCCAGAAGATTAGTTGTATCTTGATTCAGTGTCTTAGAATTTCCACGTGGGTGTGTAGAAATGTCAACATCACAGACTGCGAGCAGATGTTGTCTGGTTGGACTCAAAGTCATCAGAAATATAGCATTGGTGAGTAGCAGAATGGGTGAATGAGTGACTCATTGAATGAGTTGGATTGAGGAAAGTCTGAGAGTAATAGTGTTGTAAATGTTATATTTCACCAAACAAATCTGCAAAAGCGGCTGGTCATAAAATACGACAATTATATGTTATGTTTGTATTTTTAACCACCCCCCTACTTTCCCATCAACAATTGTTAAGGGTAAGAGTACCCCTGCATGATTTTTATAAATAACGGAAAACAAGTGTAGTAGTTCCCCCCCCCCCTTTACATAAAAACAATTGTCAGAAATTTAGCGAATACAGTATGTGAATTTTATCAGTTTCTTTGGAAACATTTTGTAAAACAAACAATTTATTGACAGTATTGCTCACAGTATACATAAACAGTATTGTTGACGTTAACTTTTCTCAAACTCACTACTTCCCCTTTGTCAATAACTATCAATGTTTTAGAGATTCCATCCCTCCTCCACTCCCCGACTCCTTAATTGTAGACCTGATGTATGGAGATCCCCATAAAAAGTCAAATGTCTAAATTGTGCCCGAAAGCTACTGGAAAAAAAGTGTGCCTAAAAACTACTGAAAAAATGTGTACCAAAATAACTACTGAAAAAATGTGTGCCAAAAAAACTACTGAAAAAATTGTGTCCAAAAACTGTTGAAAAAAAAATGTTCTGGAATTTAGTGAAATGCAATGGAAAGTTCTAATTCTACTTATTTTATCTAGGAGATGAACTTTCCATAATTATCTTGTTTCTCTTCTCATGACAGTTACGGAACAAACGGAGTTAACAACAAGAGTATTACTTGTTGGAATGACTAGACCTTTCATATTTTCTTCACATTTAATAATGTATAATTGTGATTGAACAAACGTTCAGCAACATATATTTTATGACAGGCGAGTCTGTGACATTGAATCAAGGTACAGCAAGGTACGAAACTGGCTCATCATCAACTAAAATTGTAAATGTGGCATCCATGGAGAGTTAGCAACATGTTGAGTGAATCCTTACAAGAGTGAGTTGGTGTGTGAATTCCAGAAATCATTACAAGAGTGAGTTGGTGTGTGAATTACTAGGAAATTATTGCAAGAGTGAGTTGGTGTGTCAATTACAAGGAAATCATTGTAAGAGTGAAGTGGAGTGTGAAGTACAATGACATCATTGCAAGTGTGAATTGGTGTGTGAATTACAAGGACATCATTACAAGAGTGAGTTGGTGTGTGAATCACTAGGAAATCAGTAAGCGGATGAGTTGTGGTGTTTTCATCGTGATTTCTCGCCTGAAACGACCGCT
>CM067317.1:14762709-14827709 GCA_034231615.1 Meghimatium bilineatum | reverse complement strand
TAAACCGTGTCCTGGTCATTTAGTTCAGGGTGCGCGGTATGGAGTCACTGTATAAACCGTGTCCTGGTCATTTAGTTCAGGGTGCGCGGTATGGAGTCACTGTCTTTGTTTCTTGCATATCGTAGGAGGCAACCATGAAAAGTATGTGCATAAGGTAAACAACCTGTTTCTGTGCACAATAAAAAAGCTCATTGTCGCTGCATATCTTGTCCCAATTTCTAACTTTTAGTCTACTATCCAACTATCACAATTTCTTACATTTAGTCAGCTGTCCAACGATCTCCGTGGTTGACGTGTATATACAGCAAAGCGGACATTGCACATTTGTGCGTTTATGGCAGACTCCTATGTGGCTGTGAATGCTATGTGTACAATTACTCCAAGTGTGTCAACATATCTGACTTTTCTGCATAGACCTATTTCTAAAGTCTGACTATAAAGAAATTTACTACATAAAAAATAAGAAATATTCGCAGATAAGAGGACGTATGCTTGCCATAGGGAATGTCGAAATATTTCCATCAGAGATCTGTAGTCTAAATAAAATTTAACCATGTACCCCTAAATCTCCCTCACTAGTTGAACCCCTAAATATCCCTCACTAGTTGAACCCCTAAATATCCCTCACTAGTTGAACCCCTAAATATCCCTCACTAGTTGAATCCCTAAATATCCCTCACTAGTTGAACTCCTAAATATCCCTCACTAGTTGAACCCCTAAATATCCCTCACTAGTTGAACCCCTACATATCCCTCACTAGTTGAACCCCTAAATATCCCTCACTAGTTGAACCCCTAAATATCCCTCACTAGTTGAACCCTTAAATATCCCTCACTAGTTGAACCCCTAAATATCCCTCACTAGTTGAACCCCTAAATATCCCTCACCAGTTGAACCCCTAAATCTCCCTCACTAGTTGAACCCCTAAATATCCCTCACTAGTTGAACTCCTAAATATCCCTCACTAGTTGAACCCCTAAATATCCCTCACTAGTTGAACCCCTAAATGTACGGACTTGAAGTTCGGTCTTCTCTACGTACATGATAAGGACATCCGGTCTTCTCTACGTACATGTGAGGACATCCGGTCATCTATAGGTACATGATGAGGATATCATGTCTTCTCTGTGGACCTGTAGACATGTGAGGATATCCGGTCGTCTATACGGACATGAGGAGGACATCAGGAAGCCGAAAGCGAATAGAAAGAGAGAGAGAGAGAGAGAGAGAGAGAAAGAGAGAGAAAGAAAGAGAGACCAGGAAGTAAAGTTTCTACAATATGTCACGTTCTAAATTTATACGTAAACACCCATTGTAGATTGCCGTATTGCGAAAGCGGAAGTTGTGAGTGAGCAAAATATCTGTTATAAACAAACAAGTGCAGTAGCCAATCAAAATAGGCGAAGTGGTACCAGATTGCTGGCAGTCATTTATGAAATAGATGTATGATTTCCTGAATCGATTACACAAATCGTCACTAATACGTCCCAGGCAAATTGGAAGATCAGATTGGCTAAAATTTTCTTGCGTCAGAAAGATTTCTGTAAAATGATTCCTTGCTATTATGATTCTATGCTAATATATTTGAAAGATTTCTTGCGTCAGAGTCATGAAACATATTTAGAAGTTGTATCAGAGCTAGATTTAACTCTTTAGTTGCGGCAAACGACTTTACTTAACGATTTATTTTTTACAAAAAAAGTCATCAAATTTAGTATGAAAAAGACGGGAGTGAACACGAAATCGGGCCAAAGACCGTTATTCTATAGGTAAAAACCACCATTTGTTTACTGAAAACATATTTACGGCACTGTGTGGAGTGGGGTAGATTTTGAGTAACTATACAGAAATTGTTGACATAAAAAGCTTTTTTTTTTAAAACTATCAACAACCGATACCGAGGAGCTGGTGTTTTTCTTCTTTTATTTTTTTGTTGTTTATGAAATCATCACTTCCTCCTCGTCTTACGGGCAAAGATATGTTTACCATTTTTTCGTTCTGGTATATAGGAATGTTTACACTCTGGAAACTGTATGCTTCAACATTACACTGGGTATTTCTTTTGAGGCATCCTTCTTGTGTGACTTCTCTTCATGACCATCTGTATAATACAAGACCTCTGCACAGGAAGTCAACAAGCTTTCCATAGTTATGTTTTTATTATTGTCGTTATGTTCATTTGTCACTATTTATATACTCGAAACCTCGTAACAAAAATCGTCAGGATGATTCCAAGTATATAAGTAGTTTCCAATGAAATTCCCGACGATAAACAAAAACGTAACGAATGAAAATTTGTTTATCTTTTGTAAAGAGTGCTTTTATACCTCTCACGGTCATGTCGACTCTGCCTAGATTTGGTACTGGCGTCATAATTAACACCATGGAAATACCAAAGCTTCAAATAAAAGCACACTCTTCCCAAACCATATTTTTTTCTCCTAACATTGATATCGTGACACGGAGATAGTTGATAGTGAGTATTGTCGTGACACGGGCATAGTTGGTACTGAGTATTTTGGTGACATAGAATCAGTAGTGAGTATTATAATGACACGGAGATAATTTATAGAGAGTACTTTCCGTGATACGTAGATAATTTGTAGTGAATATTTTGGTGACATGGAGAATATATAGTGAGTATTTTGGTGACATGAAGAATTTGTAGTGAGTATTTTGGTGACATGAAGAATTTGTAGTGAGTATTGTTGTGACACGGAGATAATTAGTTGTGAGTATTTTGAAGACGGGGAGACTTGGTACTGAGTATTGACGTGACACGAAGATATTTGGTTGTACTTTTGTGACATGGAGAATTGGTAGTGAGTATCGCCGTGACATGGTGAGAATTTGATAATTAGTATTTTGGTGACACGGAGAAGATAAGCTGTTGAATTCATTAAAAAAGTTTATGAAAGTGGAGAGTTATTTCGTCTTAGCTTAGCACGTGAACCTCGCTGGCTATGTTGCTAATGCATTTTTATGTTCAAGAAGTGGTGTATTTGAATCTCGATAGCGTCAACGTGTTTGTAAAGTGCATTTCTTCGACGAATATCGCTTACAGCTACGAAGCTATATTAAATGAGTGTTACTCACAGTAAGTGAATGCTATAGTTGTGTCACTTCGTTGAGAAGGGTGGAATATAATGTTTGACCCGAGTAATCTAAGCTAAAGTTAACCCATACCTTTTAGTAATATTTGGGTAACGGACATGAACCGCTAGATCAACAACCAACCATTAATGCTGTAGGGTTGGGAGATGTTAACCATCTCAAATTTCATTGGTGCTGCTATATGAGGGCGGTAGCGACCTCCTATACTTCGCAGTTTTTATTTCCCGGATTAATCAGGTACCAAATTTCAGCTGTGTCGACCCCGAAGCCGCTGTAGTCCGAAATAAATGACAGCATCAACTGGAGAATGAACCCAGGACCATTAACTTCATGTACCCCACCTATGGCGTTAGAGGCGAACCAGAAAAATGGTATCATACACTCCACATATACACTGAGAGACGCACCAACAATCATTGTATCATGCAACCCACCTATGACTTGAGAGGCGCACCATCAACCATTGTATCATGCAACCCACATATGACTTGAGAGGGCACCATCAACCATTGTATCATGCAACCCACCTATGACTTGAGGGGCGCACCAGCAACCATTGTATCATGCAACCCACCTATGCCTTGAGAGATGCACCATCAACCATTGTATCATGCAACCCACCTATGACTTGAGAGGCGCACCATCAACCATTGTATCATGCAACCCACCTATGACTTGAGAGGCGCACCATCAACCATTGTATCATGCAGCCCACCTATGACTTGAGAGGCGCACCAGCAACCATTGTATCATGCAACTCACCTATGCCTTGAGAGACGCACCAACAGCCAATGTATCATGCAACAGACCTATGCCTTCAGACGCGCACTAACAACCATTGTATCATGCAACCCATCTATGACTTGAGAGGCGCACCATCAACCATTGTATCATGCAACCCACCTATGACTTGAGAGGCGCACCATCAACCATTGTATCATGCAACCCACCTATGACTTGAGAGGCGCACCATCAACCATTGTATCATGCAACCCACCTATGACTTGAGAGGCGCACCATCAACCATTGTATCATGCAACACACCTATGACTTGATAGGCGCACCAGCAACCATTGTATCATGCAACCCACCTATGACTTGAGAGGCGCACCATATACCATTGTATCATGCAACTCACCTATGACTTGAGAGGCGCACCATCAACCATTGTATCATGCAACACACCTATGACTTGATAGGCGCACCAGCAACCATTGTATCATGCAACCCACCTATGACTTGAGAGGCGCACCATCAACCATTGTATCATGCAACACACCTATGACTTGATAGGCGCACCAGCAACCATTGTATCATGCAACCCACCAATGACTTGAGAGGCGCACCATATACCATTGTATCATGCAACCCACCTATGACTTGAGAGGCGCACCATCAACCATTGTATCATGCAACACACCTATGACTTGATAGGCGCACCAGCAACCATTGTATCATGCAACTCACCTATGCCTTGAGAGACGCACCAACAGCCAATGTATCATGCAACAGACCTATGCCTTCAGACGCGCACTAACAACCATTGTATCATGCAACCCATCTATGACTTGAGAGGCGCACCATCAACCATTGTATCATGCAACCCACCTATGACTTGAGAGGCGCACCATCAACCATTGTATCATGCAACCCACCTATGACTTGAGAGGCGCACCATCAACCATTGTATCATGCAACCCACCTATGACTTGAGAGGCGCACCATCAACCATTGTATCATGCAACACACCTATGACTTGATAGGCGCACCAGCAACCATTGTATCATGCAACCCACCTATGCCTTGAGAGGCGCACCAACAACCATTGTATCATGCAACCCACCTATGCCTTGAGAGACGCACCAACAACCATTGTATCATGCAACCCACCTATGCCTTGAGAGACGCACCAACAACCATTGTATCATGCAACCCACCTATGCCTTGAGACGCGCACTAACAACCATTGTATCATGCAACCCACCTATGCCTTGAGAGACGCACCAACAGCCATTGTATCATGCAACCGACCTATGCCTTGAGACGCGCACCATCAACCATTGTATCATGCAACCCATCTATGCCTTGAGAGAAGCACCAACAACCATTATATCATGCAACCAACATATCCCTTTAGAGGTGCACCAACAACCATTGTATCATGGAACCCACCTATGTCTTGAGAGGCGCACCAACAACCATTGTATCATGCAACCCACCTATGTCTTGAGACGCGCACCAACAACCATTGTATCATGCAACCCACCTATGTCTTGAGACGCGCACCAACAACCATTGTATCATGCAACCCACCTATGACTTATGCGAACAAGAACAACAAAAATATCTTCTATTTCAGTCTATTATTATTTCACTTCAGCATTCATTCTTAAACTTCTGCTAGATCTCTCTTGTAGCAGGACCATGCTCCTATTAGATTTCCAGTTGGGTGAAGTCCAGAGAATGGAAATTTGCTATGTCGCTGTTTTATTTGCGTTAATGTCACGATACATCCGTCTTCTGTATAGTCTCTATTCTACAATGTTGTCCGTTGCCACACTTTTCTGAAACGCATTTCCATGTGTTATGGAAAATAAAACTATGCCTCTCTTTACTGATGTAAAGAGTATCTATATGGTAAAAATAATTCTTACAGCTGACGGGAATTGAATCAAGTTCGTTCTAGAGGCACCTAATAACCTTGCAACTCAAGTAAACAATTTTTCCTTCTGTACTTCAACAACCACATTTCCAAATACATTATAATATTATCAAGAGATTCTACCCGTGTACTCAAGTCTCTGAAAACGGATCAATCGAGACAAAGAATATTGCAATAACAACAATGTACTCTGCTTTCAACCGCGGACGTTAGTCCTTATTGACTGTATCAGAACTTTTTACTATCAAATATAGTGGAGACAGTGGTGACCAGCTAACACGACCTCCGAGAGTACACATTGCGGATACGCAATAATGAGGGGTAAGATTATAAACATACCACATACCCACTTCATATAAACATACCACATACCCACATCATACTAACAACGAATATTTTTCACAATTTAGCAACATCTGAAGCATAATTGAACTTGCTAAATATTAGTTATAGTGATTACCTGAGCCGCTGCCTCAAATATTTGTAATGGCTATACGCACTTTTGAAAAAAGGGTTATTTCCATCTATTTATCTATCTATACGCTGTTTGCCTTGCGGCGTCAGGGGAGTTCTCTGGAGATGGCTTCTTGTGTGCTGTTTGTAAGCTTGTTCCTGTGGCTTCTTTAGTTCTGTGATCCATCTTTTACATGGTCTGCCTCTGGCTTTATAACCGTTATCTCTATGTGGCAAGGCCATTTGTGGCATGCTGTCTGTTGATAATGTGAAAGCGTGACAACCACGTGATCTGTTGTCTTTTGATGTGTTCCAATACTGGTAATGTTTTGGTTATCTGTCTGATGTTATCATTTCTGATTCTATCTCTTAATGATACTCCAAGTATTCTTCATAGACATGTCATTATTGCTGTCACTATTTTTCTTTTGTCTTGTGTTGTCATTGTCCAGGTTTGGCACTCGTAGCATACTGATGGAATAATAATAGTCTTGTATAATGCAACTTTAGTGTCTATTTTTACATTTTTGTTCTTGAAAATACGTGTCATCTGTCCTAGGAACTGGTATTTTCAAGAACAAAAATGTATTTCTGTGCATTTCTGATGGAATATGTGATTTCTACATCTGAATGTGATAGATTAGAACATGGTGTAACCATTTAGAAACTCTGAAACAACGCTGTGACAGATCTAGCAAATCGACAGCGGCGAAACACACTGCTCACAGAATATGAAGAGGTTATATCCAAGTAGTAAATTTATCTAGTTATCTCCCCTCTGTGTTGAACTTGTTATCTCCCCTCTGTGTTGAACTGTTATCTCCTTATGTTTGTATGAAAACGTTTTTTATATTGAGCAAACTTCCTTGTTTTTTGTATTCATTTCATATAATTCTAAACTTCGAACAATGAATGCGCATCAATATTTCATTCAATATAAGCATGTCTAATCCAATAGTCAATTGATATCCATTGTTAAAAATCATATTTTCAATTTTACATCACCTATCTTAACAGTAAAAAATGTATTGTTATTAGTCTACGTGACGTGTCCTTTTCAGAACGTTGCCCTCATTGCCATACTGTAAACCTCCCGGTTATGTGCAAGTTGTTCAACTTTTCCTAGAATTGTATTCAGAAGTTGTTCAATAACCTACGTCCATCGTAGTCTTTGTCTGCTTTCTGTTCTCTTCCATTAATTCTCACTCAACCTGATTAATCTTTCCAACATATTGTATCTTTTTATATGTCCAAAATGTTTTAGATTGTAATTTTTTAATGAAGTATTAAATAAGCATTAATTTCTTCTGTTTTCTTTCTTACACCCCTGCCTTTAGCAGGACGTAGTCTGGAGGGAGTTAGATAAATATTTGTACAAAGATATGTTAGCTAAAACATTGTGTAACGTGAAATTAAATAAGACATTGTGTAAAGTGAAATTAGATAAAATATTCTGTAATGAAGTCAGATAAGACATTGTGTAAAGTAAAGTTAGATAAAACATAGTGTAAAGTAACGGTACCTAAACATTGTGCAAAGTGTAACAGCTAGATAAAATGCTGTGTAGAGTGAAACTAGAAAAAAACGTTGTGTAATGTTAAGTTAGATAAATACTGCGTAAATTGAAGCTACATAAAATAATATGTAAAGCGAAATTAGATAAAACAATGTTAAAAGTGAAGTTAGATAAGACACTGTGTAAAGGGAAGTAAAATAAAACATTTCGTAAAGTTAAATGAGATAACACATTTTGTAAAGTGAAATTATATAAGACATTGAGCAAAATTAAGTTTGATAAGAAAATGTGTAGAAGTGAAGTTAGAAAAAACATTGCGAAATGTGAAGTTTGGTAAAAGATTTGTAAAATGAAATTAGATAAGACAATGTGTACAGTGAAGTTGGAGAGGACATTGTATAAAGTAAAGTTAGATAATACTTGATTAAAGTGAAGTGAGATAAAACATTGTGTAAAGTGAAATTAGATAAGACATTGTGTAATTCAATTTGATACATAAACAGAATCTACAATTCGACCACGAAAATATACTGTTACAACAGAAAACATACTGTTACAACATAAAACATACTGCTACAACAGAAAACATACTGTTACAACAGAAAACATACAGTTACAACAGAAAACATACAGTTACAACAGAAAACATACTGCTACAACAGAAAACATACTGTTACAACAGAAAACATACTGTTACAACAGAAAACATACTGCTACAACAGAAAACATACAGTTACAACAGAAAACATACAGTTACAACAGAAAACATACTGCTACAACAGAAAACATACTGTTACAACAGAAAACATACTGCTACAACAGAAAACATACTGTTACAACAGAAAACATACATTTACAACAGAAAACATACTGTTACAACAGAAAACATACTGTTACAACAGAAAACATACATTTACAACAGAAAACACATTTACAACAGAAAACATACTGTTACAACAGATAAAGAACACAAGTAATTAATGATAGTATCGAACTAGTGCTATTAATGATAGTATCGAACTAGTGCTATTAATGATAGTATCGAACTAGTGCTATTAATGATAGTATCGAACTAGTGCTATTAATGATAGTATCGAACTAGTGCTATTAATGATAGTATCGAACTAGTGCTATTGGTAAAATGTATGCACAAACTCTGGAATAAATCATGAAGAAGTGCTGTCTTTGAACTGAAGTTTGACTGCAGTCGACCTATAACATTTCCTATCAGCTGCTTTGGCAGTACAATCTTCTAGACTTTAATCTGTCTATCGCGTACTATTTTCTTCCCTCTTGTTGTATCTCTGTCTACCTCTTGATCACATTCTATCCGTTCTATCTTCAAGCAATTTTTATCATCAAAATGGTCTTTCAATGTTTCCAAAATATTTAAATTGATTGACTTTTATTTTCCACTGCAGCTAAAATTGATGTTTCATTTTGCTACTAAGACCTCTCGGACCTAAAAATCATGCTGCCTGATAATAATAGTAATAATAATAATAATAATAATAATAATAATAATAATAATATAATAACAATAATAATAATAAAATAACAATAACAATAATAATAATTATTATTATTATTATAATAAACATTGGAATCTGTTAGTGTAATTTTCCTGCAACCATCAACGCACGCCCACCAAATACCACTATCTTCAACCGAGACCGTCGATGGTGAAGACCTCTGTACAGAAAGTAAACAAGAGACTTCATCCATGACTGTTTTGATTATTGTCGTATTTTCGTTGGTTACTATTTATATACTTGGAGTCGCATTCCAAAATGATCCAAAGACGACCAACGAAATTCACGGAAATAATTTTAAAATATCAGCATTTCAGGTCATGTTTACTTTCTGTACGCAGGTCTTTATTGTAGCGCGGTCAAACTTGAACCATATGAACCACTGTGTACAAAATATCACACCTTGCAAAATTCCTTGATATTATTATTCCAATAATTTTTTCCCTACTTCTTTCCCTTTCTGTCTCGCTCCCTTACTCGTTCTCTCTCTATCTCTTTCTCTATCTCTTTCTCTATCTCTTTCTCTCTCCCTCTCTTTCTCTCTCTATCTCTTTCTCTCTCTTTCTCTCTCTCCCTCTCTTTCTCTCTCTCCCTCTCTTTCTCTCTCTCTCCCTCTCTTTCTCTCTCCCTCTCTTTCTCTCTCTCCCTCTGTCTCTCTCTCCCTCTTTCTCTCTCTCCCTCTCTTTCTCTCTCTATCTCCTTCTCTCTCTCCCTCTCTTTCTCTCTCTCACCCATCTATAAACACATATAACATAAAAACATATACGAGTTACAAATTAGAAATCTTATAAACGGATTATTTCAGGGGACATGTTTCTCCAAAGCTAATCTAAATTTAAAATCAATCGAAACTCTTCGTTTTTTGGACGAGTTGACCTTCTATCTAAACACTTTGAGCGAGTTGACCTTCTATCTAAACACTTTGAGCGAGTTGACCTTCTATCTAAACACTTTGAGCGAGTTGACCTTCTATCTAAACACTTTGAGCGAGTTGACCTTCTATCTAAACACTTTGATCGTGTTGACCTTCTATCTAAACACTTTGAGCGAGTTGACCTTCTATCTAAACACTTTTAGCGAGTTGACCTTCTATCTAAACACTTTGATCGTGTTGACCTTCTATCTAAACACTTTGAGCGAGTTGACCTTCTATCTAAACACTTTGAGCGAGTTGACCTTCTATCTAAACACTTTGAGCGAGTTGACCTTCTATCTAAACACTTTGAGCGAGTTGACCTTCTATCTAAACACTTTCAGCGAGTTGACCTTCTATCTAAACACTTTGAGCGAGTTGACCTTCTATCTAAACACTTTGAGCGAGTTGACCTTCTATCTAATCACTTTGAGCGAGTTGACCTTCTATCTAAACATTTTGAGCGAGGTGACCTTCGATCTAAACACTTTGAGCGAGTTGACCTTCTATCTAAACATTTTGAGCGAGTTGACCTTCTATCTAAACACTTTGAGCGAGTTGACCTTCTATCTAAACACTTTGAGCGAGTTGACCTTCTATCTAAACATTTTGAGCGAGTTGACCTTCTATCTAAACACTTTGAGCGAGTTGACCTTCTATCTAAACATTTTGATCGTGTTGACCTTCTATGTAAACATTTTGAACGTGTTGACCTGCTATATAAACATTTTGATTATGTTGACCTGCTATCTAAACATTTTGAACGTGTTGACCTGCTATATAAACATTTTGATTATGTTGACCTGCTATATAAACATTTTGAACATGCTGACCTGCTATCTAAACATTTTGAACGTGTTGACCTGCTATATAAACATTTTGAACGTGCTGACCTGCTATATAAACATTTTGAACGTGCTAATCTGCTATGTTGTTCGTCCATCAAAAGTGATGATGACCATTTGTTACATCCACTTTTGAAAATTCAATTTTAGTTATGTCCTTGATTATGAGTTCGTAGATGGCTAATGAGCCCTATTCGAGCTGTAAATGCCCTTGGACAGCTCGGACATGGAATGATGACTGTAGACGGATCTTGGTCTATCCGTGACTTTCTAGCTACTCTCCGCTGTTGAGCTGCTGCATTTCTTTTCTTTTCACAAGATGATGCGCTCTTTTTTTTATTTTAGAACGCCATTTAGATCTATTTTGTGCAAGTTCTTCCCATGTATCGTGGTCTATTTCAAAGGCTTTCAGTGAGTCCTTTAACGAGTCCTTGTAGCGCTTCCTTTGGCCACCTTGAGATCGTATACCCTTCTCTAGCTCACCATAGATAAGTATCTTTGGCAGACGATGGCCTGGTATACGCACCAAATGACCTGCCCAACGAATCTGTGTCTGCATCAGGATCGTGTCAATGCTTGGGATACCAGCTCTATCAAGGACAGTGGTATCTGGAATCTTGTCTTGCCATCTGATGTTCATAACTTTTCTGAGACAATTTGTATGAAAATGATTGAGTTTTTTCACATGACGTCTATACACAGTCCATGATTCACTGGCGTATAGCAGCACTGGAAGTACCACTGCTCTGTAAACTTTCAGCTTAGTCTGTAGGTTAATGCCATTTCTACGCCAAACATTTGCGTACAATCTTTTCGTGAATGTGAAAATGACTTGCACTGGAGATTTTGATTAAAGTGAGGAAGAATTGTGCAAAGCGTCGCCCTCACTATATAAACATTGTGAACGTAATGACTCACTATATAAAACATTTTGATCTGACATGTCGCTGTCCTATCGACGTATTGGGCCTCACTTAGTTTTTTTTATAGCAATAAAGACCGTCTACAGTTAAAGACTCCTGTACAGAACGTAAACAAGCCTACATTCGTTACGTTTTTATTATTGTCGTGATTTTCGCTGTTCGAAGCTGATATACTCGGAGTTACGAGCAAAAGAAAGCCAATGCAGACCAACGCAATTCACAGAAATACTTTAAAAATAAGCCTTTCAGATTATGTTTACTTTATGTCCATAGTTCTTTTCTGTCGCTCGGTCATGCTAGCAACCATACATTAAAAAAAGCATATCACAGATGGACATGCAATAACCTACAGGAATGAATCAAACTGACAACAAAGAACACTATAATTAATTCAGCGAACACATGCTAGCTTATGTTAACAAACCTAATTCAAGTACATTCAAATATGAATATTTCATTCAGCGATTACTTTTTTGTTCTGCTTAGTGATAAATGAATGTTCTGAGCTCACATTCAACAAAGCACTCACTAACCTTGATTGGATTCAATTTTAATTAACTTGTGGTTTAGAGCAAATGTCAAGTCGATGCTTAGAAAGTCATTTTCTTAGGTGTAGCAGAAATCTTTTGAAAATTGCTAAAACTAGTTTCAACACAGCGACAGAAGATAGACCTATGTAGATGGAACTGAACTAGATTCGAACACACATATTAGCAGACTCGCAGATAATCACTCGTATAGACTTCACAAATACCCTCCACATACAGTTTCATATTTCAATCTCATAACTTTTTCAAACATATATTTCTATTTGGTTTGTTGTCAGTCGGTTCTGTGTATTGACATTTGGTAACAGCAGGGTCGGCATGCGACATTATCGATTGAGAACGTGTCTCTATTACCCTCAGTGTCTTTTTTCTCTACGGTGAGATTATATTTTCTCTCGCGTAGTATGACGTCACAAATATTGTTGTGTTTTTTATTAATTATTATGAAGCGGAAGTAAGAGAGTAAAATTGGAGAGTAAGATAAGAGATATAATAGGTATACTGATATAAGAGTGAGTAATAGGGAGAGTGAGGTAAGAGTGAGTAATAGAGAGTGTGAGGTAAGAGTGAGTAATAAGGGGAAGGAGGTAATAGTGAGTAATAGGGAGAGTGAGGTAAGAGTGAGTAATAGGGAGAGTGTGAGGTAAGAGTAAGTAATAAGGGGAAGGAGGTAATAGGGAGAGTGAGTAATTAGGAGAGTGAGGTAAGAGTGAGTAATAGGGAGAGTGAGGTAAGAGTGAGTAATAGGGAGAGTGATGTAATAGTGAGTAAGAGTGAGGTAAGAGTGGGTAATAGGGAGAGTGGGGTAATAGTGAGTAAGAGTGAGGTAAGAGTGGGTAATAGGGAGAGTGAGGTAAGAGTGAGTAATAGGGAGAGTGAGGTAAGAGTGGGTAATAGGGAGAGTGAGGTAAGAGTGGGTAATAGGGAGAGTGAGGTAAGAGTAAGTAAAAGGAAGAGTGAGGTAATAGTGAGTAATAAGGAGAGTAAGATAAGAGTGAGTAATAGGTAGAGTTGCCAATTTTGTTTTTTATTAGATGTTTGTCCTTAAAGTTGATGAACTCGGATATGTCTGAATGATGGTTTCTGTCAAGGAGTCTGTGCTAAATGTTTTCGATTTCTGCCCACCTATAATGTTGACTACGATAATCAGCCAAAATATATTGTAAACTCAAAAGAATTAATTAATTTTTTTTTAACGAAGAAAAGTGTAACTACGTGCTTGTAGGTACGACTTCAGAAAAGGAATTTGGGGGGTGGGAGGTGGAAGAGAAGTAGGTGGATCAGATGTAATATAAAGTAAATATAATCATCTCATAGCTTACAGATGTAATCTAAAGTAAATATAGTCATCTCATAGCTTACAGATGTAATCTAAAGTAAATATAATCATCTCATAGCTTACAGAAGTAATATAAAGTAAATATAATCATCTCATAGCTTACAGATGTAATCTAAAGTAAATATAATCATCTCATAGCTTACAGATGTAATCTAAAGTAAATATAATCATCTCATAGCTTACAGATGTAATCTAAAGTAAATATAATCATATCATAGCTTACAGATGTAATCTAAAGTAAATATAATCATATTATAGCTTACAGGCGAAGAGGATTTCACGATATTTGTTTGCGGGGAAAGAGAGGTGAGGAGGATATCATCAAAAGAAAATATGGGGGAAGTGATGGAATATGACACAATATCTATTTTTACTCGTCTCCGATGCGACATGTTGTGTTCTAGTTTCTAAAGTGGCAATGGTTGACTTGCAGAATAGAGACTTGTAGAATAGAGACTTGTAGAATAGAGACTTGTAGAATAGAGACTTGTAGAATAGAGACTTGCAGATTAGGGACTTGCAGATTAGGGACTTGCAGATTAGAGACTTGCAGATTAGGGACTTGCAGATTAGAGACTTGCAGATTAGGGACTTGCAGATTAGGGACTTGCAGACTATGTCATCAATTGGGGAAATGGGGAGTATTCTGACAGTTGACAGGATGAGAATAGGGAGTTCACAAACATTACTGCATTTTATACAGCAAGAAAATAGAATGATTTGTTTCTTAAAATGCGAAAAATATTTAATTTTTTATACTTTTTCTACTACATATTTAGAACTGGTAATTTATTCTGACATAATTAAGCAGGGATTACTCTTGAGAGGTTGTTGACATGAGAGTGGGATGACCATCATCAAGTGCCGTCTCCGCAACGAAGGTTGGCTGCAACGGATCTCCAATATCCTATGTATCTTGTCTTGGTGGTGCACTCTGCTAGACTAACCTGTCCATCGTGTGATGTTACTCTCCCACTTGTATCTCTGCCTACCTCTTGCTCGCCTCCCTTTGACTTTACCCTCAAGTAATAAAATGGTGGGATAAAAATTGTAAAACAATTTTAACGTCAATTTTGGACGAACCTATACTTAATACATACAATAATTTTTATTTTATTCAATCAAAGAAAAGTTAATTAAACAAAGTCGACTTTTTACGCCAACTAAACTAGAAAAAAGCCCAAAATTTAGGCTTAAAATAGAACCATGCACAACTTTCTGCCAACATGTATTATCCAGAAGGTTTTCAGAAACAAAATATTCATGGAGGCACGGTTGTACCACTGTCTCAGGTAGAGAGAGAGAGACGTCCAAGAGGTGGCTGCGACCATTCATAAAACTACCTGTATAAAGTTAAACACACCAGGTTTGAAACTAAGCGTGACCAAGTTCACATACCTACCATGCCTTTCTTTTGACTCCAAGTTACCAGTAACACTCCCGTGTCATTAAGTTCACTTCATTCAGGAATTTCTTAGCTTCAACTTTCTTTAATTGACTCTTCAGGAGGATGACAGAAGTGTATATTAAGATATCACTAGAGAGCCATTAGAGAATGTTCTTTCTGGACTGTGATAACACTCCAGGTGTTGGGATTAAAGGTTGAAAGTCGATAAAAATAACATCACTTTAATATTTATCTCCAGTGGTATTTCCAACAAGTTTACATGATCTTTGGCCTTTCATATATTTCACTGGTTCCAAGCCCTGATGATGGCTTCTCACCCGAGATTTCAGCACAACTTTCTTCAATTGAAGACCTCTTAACTGGACCCCATTCGTGACGTTTTTAATTGTTCTTGTTGATCAGTATTTATGTACATTGGAGTCTCATGCCAAAAATAGCCAAGATTTACCAATAGATTTCATGAAATCGGAAATTATGTCATGTTTACTTTTGAGTTGACAGGTCTCCTACCGGTGATCGATCACGGATTTCAGGTAGGTATAAGAACCAGGGGAAAGATGCTGCTTAACAGTGACCATTCATATTATAAGACATACTGGTTACTTGGAAAAAAGCCTTCTAAAGTGACTTGGTAACCTTTGCCCTAATATGCATTGGCTGTCGACACAAATCCACTAAGGGACCAAAAAATATAGAGGGAAATGATAAATTAGTCACAATAGAACGATCTACCCCGCACTTAACAATAGTTAATATAGGAAACTAGACACTACCTTAGATATGATTACTTTAAGGAGGGGTTTTGTCCAAAAAAATAAATTTTTAAATCAATCGTCCGTTTTTGTGTGTAAATTTCATGATTTGATGGATATTTGAAGATCATTTTGTGAGAAATCGCCTTTAACCAAATTTTTAGCTAAGTTGCGAATGTTTTTTTCTACGTTCGCTCTCTGGTAATCAACAAGTAAATTCAAGTAAGAAGCAAGTGGGTAAAATAAGCAATTGTTAACGCTGAAGGGAATAGAAATAGATTCATTCTAGTGGCAACGAATCGCCTTGCAATTCGAGAAAACAAGTTTTCCATACTTAACCAACTACATCCCCCCCCCCCAAAAATGTGATCTTGTCAACACTTTCAACCTGTGTACTCATGTCACTAAGAGCGGACCAATCGAGAGAAAGACAATTACAAAAACAACGTACACGTATAGAAGTATCTTCAGGAACACATAGATGGAACATCCGTCTTCGTATACAAGGATCGATGGATCTACTTGTAAACATAAATAACAAAGAGACAGGGCAATGTTGCTTCAAATAATAACTACAAGTAAATACAAGTAAGAAGCATGAGGATAAATGATACAATTCTTAACCTGTTTACTTGAGTTGTAATACACTTCGATGCCGCTAGAACGGACTTGCTTCAATTCACATCATCGTTATTTTTTCCATTTTTACCTCATGTTTCCTACTTTAATTTACTTGTATAAGGTATTATTTGAAGCAGCATTGTCTTATATACTTATTCATGTTTACAAGTATGTCTATCAATCCTTGCATACGAATACAGATGTTCTATGTTTGTGTTCTTACGGATAATTCAATCGTGGCTCTCGACAATACAGACCTCCTGGCTGAATTAATTAGGGCCCAGTTCGTTGCGTGTTTTGATTATTGTTTGCCATTTAGTTGGTTACTATTACTATATACTTGAAATAGCATGCCAAAAATAGCAAAGATGGTTCAAAGTATTTAAATAGTAACCAACTAAAAGGCAACAATAATACAAATACATAACGAACTGGGTCCAACTTTATTTAGCAAACTGATCTTCTACTGTAACCATGTCATGCTTCAATACCTGTACTGTGTGTCCGTTGTTGTTGTTGTTGTAATAGTCTTTGTCTCGAGTGGTTCGTTCTCAGTAACTTGAGTCGTGACCATTGAGAGTACTATAAAACCTAACTGCAAAAAAGTAAACATGGCCTTCATACGGTACGTTTTTTATTGTCACGCTTTCAATTTGTTACTATTTATATACGTCGAGTACCCATGGCTACATTAACAACGGAAATAATCAAGAAAAGGAACGAATGATGGCCTAATTAATTCGTAGAACAGGTCTGCTGCTACTGCTAATCGGTCGCGCCTGAGTGCACAGGTTGAAAGTCTTGACAGGATCGAATCTTTTAGAGGATGCGATTTGTCAAGTACGGAAAGCCTGTTTACTTGAGTTACAATGTGATTTGGTTTCGCTAAAACGTACCTGGTTCTAATACCGTCAGCGCTTAGAATTTTTTTCATTTATTCCCATGTTTCCTATTTGAATGTACTTGTATAAGCTATTATTTGATGCAATACTGCTCTGTCTCTGTGTTATTCTTGTTTTCAAGTAGGTATAGATCACATCTTTAGGATGTTGTTGGCCAAGTATGGAAAACTTATTTACTTGAGTTGCAAGACGATTCGGTGCCGCTAGAACGAAATGATTCCATATTCACGGACACGATCCCCAAAAGTGTTACCTAGGAAAACAGCACGGGCAGTTGTATATCTATTGCCAGGCAGCATCACGAGAAGATACTTTTTGGATCATGGAATGTACTGAGAGCAATGCGGTGCACTTAGCATCCCTTCTAGTACTAAAAGTAATGTTCAGATGTGCTAAGACGGGGAGAGAGGCTGACTTAACCCCCCAACCCCTTATCTACGGTCCGGAAACCAGAGTTTCATTTCTCGTAATTGCATGGTTACTGGTTATTGGAACAAAAACGGTCATTTCGCTCGACATGTGAACCCCGGTTGTGTTGTCCCTACTTATTTTTTATGTATACGTGTATGTAATCCTTGATGAAGGCCTTTCGGTCGAAACGTATATTTGTGTGTGTGTGCCTTTGCGTGCTTCATGTTATTTGTTAATTAATCCTCTACGTCTTTTTAACACTTTATATATATATATATATATATATATATATATATATATATATATATATATATATATATATATATATATATATATATATATATATATATATATATATATATATATATAGGCAGCATATTATATCCATTTTTAGACATTATAGCTACGTTCAGTAGTTTGTCATTGCTTTCTGGACGATCAGGATGCACAATTGACTGTTGAGGGTTCGAACCCGGTACCTTGGGCGTCACATGCGCATCTGTATACGGAGCTGCATTATTATATGTCATATTATATGTATAATGTCACTATGAGTTTTATATATATATATATATATATATATATATAAAAGAAAAACAGCATATACAACATGCATATGACAATAGCGATAGCTGTTCAATATGTACTTGTCATCTCGACTTTTTGTCTGTCTTCTAAATAACAATAGCCATATGTACCTGTCATGTCTGCCTTCTACAATATAGGAATATGTATAAGTTAATGGGTTGTTTTTTTCACTTCCAAATATGAAAACTGTCTGTGCGTTTGTCCGGTGATTGAACATTTTGCCAAGTGGATTCTATTGTTGACCTTCTTGGGTTTTTCCAAGGTTTGGAACGTAGTACTGGGTCTACTTTACCACTTTTTGAATTCAAAAGTACAGAGAAGGTGCGGTCGTATAAGCAGGTTACATGTGTAATCTTTTGTGAAGTGGAATGTTTTCCCAGAAACACTGAATGTGTCCTTGTAGGATTGTATGTAGTTTGCAGTAATAGTAAAGTTTAGTATTGGTTTCATTCATTTCTTTGCAATAATAGTAAAAGTTCAGTGTCTTTTCCATTAATTATCTTGCAATAATGGTAAAGTCTGGTATTGGTTTCATTAAATTCCTTGCACAAAGACAAACTGGATATTTTTTTCAAATTCACATAATTTAATTGGTATATAAAAACCGTTTTGTTGAGGTCACTTTTGTCACACCCCGCCTCTCCCCCATTGTCAACAAAAGGAACACATTTTCCAGATCCCCTCCCCCTCTTTAACTTGTGATGTATTTTATGGTCATCCCACGAGTAAGAGATTACTAAATAATCGAACTTTGCTCAACAATATTTGTTCTACAACTGAGTTCCCTCCATGATGTATCATTCTCATAATTGTGGAGTTGAGTTGAGTTTATTCACATGACATTTGAAGACAAAGTTTATAAATCATACCATAGAGTATAGACATTATCTGTAGCAATATATGTGTATCTACTCCTCTCATGTCTGGAAGACTACGGTGAAACTGTGTTCTCTTGTAAACAAGTGGTATTCAGAGATATAAGAGGGTGGAAAAACATCATGGTATTCAGAGATACAGGAAGGAGGGAAATATCATGAGAAGTACAGGGGATACAGTCTAGCACAGTGCAACACTATGACCATAAGTGAAGGTTGTTGATGGATCGTTGCAGCCAATCTTCGTTGCGTATGCGGCACTTGACGATGATAGTTACTATAAAGTGAATGTCCTTAAATTGTGCCAGCTATCAGCTATTTTTAGTCAAATTTGTATCCCCTCCTCCTTGTCAACAACTGTTACGAATTCATGACCCCCCCCCCAATCTTGCCTAATTATGGCAAGAAATTTTAGCTTCACCCCCCCCCCCCCCCCACTCGCTTATATATATACATTTTCTCGTAAAATATATATTCATGTTTCATATTTCCAGAATTATTTTTCAGTTTAAAACAGTTTGTTTGGTCTTTAAAAAACAGCATTGTTGACATCAACTTTTGTCAAACTCCCCATTAACAACTGTTACATTTGTTAAGACATCCTTCGTCTTTAATTTTTCTGATGTAATTTATGGAAGCTCCAAACGAAATATCGCACAAGAAATTTCGATGTGAAAGTTCAATGCGAAATTTAGATTTGCTATTTAAATATGAAATTTAGGTGTAAAATTTAGATGTGAAAATTGGAATGTGAAATTTAGATGTGAAAATTGGAATGTGAAATTTAGATGTAAGATTGGGATGTGAAATTTAGATGTGAAATTTAAATGTGAAATTCTAGATGTGAAATGATTACAGTTTGACAAAGAAATCACTATCATGTTAAATTCGCATTATAATTTGGTAGCAGCGAATTCACCCCGTCATCCCCAATCTCTTGCTATGTTCGTACACTCTCTTTTCTTCTGCAGGTTAGCAGAAGAATTTAAGAATTTAATTTTCTGTGGCTTGTTTTACAAATTTGGTGCGATACATGCAGCATACGGCCTGACAAATCCAACTTTTTACTTCTTGATCACTATGACTATATTTGGACTGTAACTTCAACTCCTCCACTCCTTCAATCCATATACTCACATCCTGCAGCAAAGATAGAAGGACAAAGTGTTGCTATTATTTACTTCTATGTTTGGCCCCAGCAAAACAACAATGGTTGTTAGCCTCTCTGAATCTGTGCAAGGCTTCCAAAAGAAGATAATTGCTTCTCATCCTTTTAAGATAGTGCTACCAATGTCAAACATGGTCTTTAACAGCGTCGCAGCAAAGAATTATCGTCACATGTGAAATGAAGTGTCTGAGGAAAGCTGCAATGGTTACCAAACTAGATAAAATAAGAAATGAAGAAATTAGGAAAAGAGTTGGTGTAATATCATGTATCGAACATATTGAGAGACAGCAAGTAAAATGATTCGGTCACCTTATGAGAATGAAGCCAAACCAAATACCAATAAGAGCATATAATACAAGAATATCCGGGCGTAAAGTCAAAAGTAGACTAAGAAAACGGTGGATAGAAAACATTAAGATAACATTGAACAAACATGGACTGAATGCAACCTCGGCGACACATCTGGCCTTGAAACGACAGTTTAAGCTCTCACCCCTACGCTTAACGGCAAGTGTGAATGTGATCAACAATCATTCACCTGGGGATAGACAATAGACAATAGACAATAGAGCACCGTGCACATGTACTATGATGGTGTAATCATTGTGCGAATACTGATTGTACCGTTCACATGTACTATGATGGTGTAATCATTGTGCGAATACTGATTGTACCGTTCACATGTACTATGATGGTGTAATCATTGTGCGAATACTGATTGTACCGTTCACATGTACTATGATGGTGTAATCATTGTGCGAATACTGATTGTACCGTTCACATGTACTATGATGGTGTAATCATTGTGCGAATACTGATTGTACCGTTCACATGTACTATGATGGTGTAATCATTGTGCGAATACTGATTGTACCGTTCACATGTACTATGATGGTGTAATCATTGTGCGAATACTGATTGTACCGTTCACATGTACTATGATGGTGTAATCATTGTGCGAATACTGATTGTACCGTTCACATGTAGTACTGAGAATACGAGACCCCACCAGATGTATACTGAGTGTGCGAGTACCGTCCACTTGTAATACTGAGAAATCCAGTACCACCCACATATACTACTGATTATGCGAATATCGCCTACATGTAATACTGAGAATACGAGTACCGCCTACATGTGATACTGAATGTGCCAGTACCGCTTACATGTAATACTGAGTGTACTGAGTGTGCCGGTACCGCCTACATGTAATACTGAGTGTGCCAGTACCGCCTACATGTAATGCTGAGTGTGCCGGTACCGCCTACATGTAATACTGAGTGTGCCAGTACCGCCTGCATGTAATAGTGAGTGTGCCAGTACTGCCTACATGTAATACTGAGTGTGCCAGTACCACCTACATGTAATAATGGGTGTGCCAGTACCGCCTACATGTAATACTGAGTGTACTGAGTGTGCCGGTACCGCCTACATGTAATACTGAGTGTGCCAGTACCGCCTACATGTAATACTGAGTGTACTGAGTGTGCCGGTACCGCCTACATGTAATACTGAGTGTGCCTGTACCGCCTACATGTAATACTGAGTGTGCCGGTACCGCCTACATATAATACTGAGTGTGCCGGTACCGCCTACATGTAATACTACATGTGCCGGTACCGCCTGCATGTAATACTGAGTGTGCCGGTACCGCCTACATGTAATACTAAGTGTGCCAGTACCGCCTACATGTAATACTGAGAGTGCGAGCACCATAAAACATAATAAGATGAAGCGTAAATTGAAAATGAATGTAAAAGCGATCGTGAAAACTGGCTGTATAACTATCTTTATAACTATCTATATAACTATCTATATAACTATCTATATAACTATCTATATAACTATCTATATACCTATCTATATATATAACTATATAACTATCTATATAACTATCTATATAACTATCTATATAACTATCTATATAACTAACTATATAACGATCTATATAACTATCTATATAACTATCTATATAACTATCTATATAACTATCTATATAACTATCTATATAACTATCTATATAACTAACTATATAACTATCTATATAACTATCTATATAACTATCTATATAAATATCTATATAACTATCTACATAACTATCTATATAACTATCTATATACCTATCTATATAACTAACTATATAACTATCTATATAACTATCTATATAACTATCTATATAAATAACTATAAAACTATCTATATAACTATCTATATAACTATCTATATAACTATCTATATAACTATCTATATAACTATATATATAACTATCTATATAACTAACTATATAACTATCTATATAACTATCTATATAACTATCTATATAAATATCTATATAACTATCTATATAACTATCTATATAACTATCTATATACCTATCTATATAACTAACTATATAACTATCTATATAACTATCTATATAACTATCTATATAAATAACTATAAAACTATCTATATAACTATCTATATAACTATCTATATAACTATCTATATAACTATCTATATAACTATCTATATAACTATCTATATAACTATCAATATATCTAACTATATAACTATCTATATAAATACTATAAAACTGTCTATATAACTATCTATATAACTATCTATATAACTATCTTTTTAACTATCGTTATAGCTCCGCACATTCTTCTTTCCGTTTCATTACCTCTAATCTTGGATAGTCCGACTGTATGCTACGATTTCTACAATAAAGATTGAGTAGTAATGACAACTCATGATCAATTGTGCTCGCGAGTACTCAAATTTTAACTTGCATGGCACATGCACTATATGTCATTGCGAGAGCACTATATGTCATTCCCAGAGCACTATGGTATTCCCCAGCTCCGGATTGAGAACGTCTGAGTTAGACATTCATCTTGTACAAGGTCAACGGTTGCACTTAGACAAGATAAAGCAGATTTTGTCCTTGAAAAATGCATGACGCTCTAATTCCTGAACGACTAATGACACGAAGGGACAAGAAGAAGATTCTGCTACCTGTTGGCTATTCTCCGTCAAAATAACGAAGGTGCTTATAACAAATAACTTATAAGAGAACAGAACAAAGACGGATACAAATCAGGATTGATATAACGAAATGTACCAGTATACGGTAATTGGATCGTGCAGATAATTGGCTTTATCTGAGCTTCCAAACAGATTCAGGGGTTTTATGATTACTTTAGTGTATTCCTGCAGGTATCTGAAGTCGCTGCATTCTAATTCTTCAATATTGTATGCGATCGTCTTTGTACATATTCATGTTCTGTGATGACACTACAACCAGTGTTGCCAGCAAAAATAAATTGATAAAAGTCATTTTCAGGTAAAAATTTGACCAAAATGATGTAATCCTTAACCTTTAATAAATTTGCAAACTGTCCAAAAGTACACAAAAGACTAAAGTATAATTTATGTGGCCAGCAACAACTAAACATGATAAAATGTGTAATATTTTAATAAATTTTGGCAACCCTGAGTAGAGGACAGTATACTGAGAAAATGTTACTAGGATATAAGTCGTTTCATTGTTTGTTTTTTTATTGTCTGCTTGTGCACACATCTATTGTGATGATCTTGTCTTCATGGTTTAGGTGGTGAAGCATTTTGAATGTCCTGTGCGCCGGCGGCAAAGGTAATCTGATCCCGCTTGGAGAGCCGAAAGGCATCGTGTTCTATTCGAATTTGGTGGCCACGTTTCCATTTTTAATATAAGATTGACATTTATCGTTGCTTTTCCTCCCTCATACGTGAGTGTTGCTACGCTCATACGTGACTTTTGCTACACTCATACGTGACTTTTTCTACGCTCATACGTGACTTTTGCTACGCTCATACTTGACTTTTGCTACTCTCATACGTGACTTTTGCTACGCTCATATGTGAGTGTTGCTACGCTCATACGTGACTTTTGCTACGCTCATACGTGACTTTTGCTACGCTCATACGTGACTTTTGCTACGCTCATACGTGACTTTTGCTACGCTCATTCGTTATTAAAGATCTACGAGCTGAATAAAGCAAATTTGTTCCGTCATATTTTCTACTATTCCAGTGTTTTTCGATGGTCGGCGTGGACAAAGTATAATTTAAAAATGACCGCTAAATATCACAGAATAGTTAAATAAATCATCAAGAGGGGTAGATTTTCCTTTAGCCAACAGGTCACCTATAGGAGAAAGTCAAGCCTCATAAGTGGTTCATATGCCACTCGGTAGAAATGCTTCAGTTTCTGTGGTTAGTGTTTCTGTCTGATGCTTATTTCCTGGAATATTGTAGGGTCCCATAGCACCTTTCATTATTTTTCGCACTCAAACAAATGTAATTATCTGATTAACCTAACGTACTAGTGCCAATTTTTGCATATGATTTTGTTTTTTTATTAGATTCCATAAATATATATATATACTTTATATGTATGCATAATGCCCAGTTATTATACACAGATGACATCATTTGATCTTTTTCGGCATACTAATTATTGTTTATCGAGAAAAGAAATGGTACCACTTCAGACAATACACCGGATACAATCGTAAACAAGGTCTATCTTGTGTTGGAGAGTACAAAATAGTCAAATTTCGCGCGTCAATCATTGCAAACTGAACAATAAACAATTAATATGTAAATTGGTGCCATGTACATTTTTTCCCGCCTCCTCTTGCGACATTTGCATACTATCTTGAATATTTCTTGTCCAGCGACATCTGGTCGACCATTACATCTACTGCCGTCTATCGTCCCCTCCAAGAACACTCCTTCCATGTCATAGTGTCTCTTCAGATGACCGAAAATACCTAACTTACTTCTTGATATGGTGTTTTAAAGCCAGCCTTCTTGAACGTTGAGTTTGCTTAGCATGTCTTCGTTGAACGTTGCGTTTGCTTAGCATGTCTTCGTTGAACGTTGAGTTTGCTTAGCATGTCTTCGTTGAACGTTGAGTTTGTTTAGCATGTCTTCGTTGAACGTTGAGTTTGCTTAGCATGTCTTCGTTGATCCTACTTTCTGCTCTTTATGCTTGTCCATGACACTCTCGGGACTCTTGAGCAACATGTTGTTGGGAACTTCGCAACTTCCAAACAAAAATTTCATCACATCCATAAGGAAGAAAATTCTTGGCACAATACTCATGTATTCTGTTATTGCTTTCATGTGAAGCATACGATTATCTATGACCATATGAGAACACATACGTTCGCTTCGCCATCTTGGTCCGGAGGATCGGTGTACATAACTTCTTATAATTGACTGTAAATAACTTAACCAATGTGTGTTAATAAGTATACTTTAGATCAATCAATCAAGTGTCATATCGACAGGCGTAGACGATCATGTTTCTCCATGACTCTCTGTCTCTTGTGTTGTCAATAAGCTCGGTTGGTGAGCTTCTACCGTGCCACGATTCAAGCCCATCTAGTAACTTTTCTCTTTGTCGTTCCCTGTCTCTTCTCACTTTTAGATCTATATCACATAAAACCTATCTCTTCTCCCTTTTAGATCTATATCACATAAAAATGATATTGAACCCACTGGCTGTAGTTTAATGAAAAATTAAATCAATAGTCTATACCATTTCAAATTCACACATAAAATTTCAATTAAATACGTTATATATTTTGCTGAGATACATCATTTTGAAGTTAGTCAAAGCTGGTGAAACCTGTCATTGTATCAACATGATTGTGCGTTTCTTGCAAAAGTAAATTTATTCATTCTAGTTAGTTCACCAGTGCACAATGACCTATGCTTTTTTTGCTTCATAGGGCCTCACTGTTGCAAGAAATTCAAACCCGTCGGTAAAGAAATAAGGGGGGGGGGGTGTGTGAAATTTAGTAAAATTTTAAACGGCCCCTCCCCCTCCTATAGGAAATGAGAAGATGACTACAAGGAACTGAAGAAAGAGGTGGGTAACCCTCCTAACTAAAGATTTTCTACAAAAAATGTCATGAAAAAAATCTTATGTCTAAGAACGAAAGTACAATGAAAATGAGCGATTGACCATTGTTATTTACCCCCCCCCCCCCCCCGCCACCACCACCACCAATCCCAATCTGAAGACGTTTCTACGTTCGATCTATAAGGGCATCTATGTAAATGAGATTCGTATCAGTTAAACTGTATACTCTGTTTACAAAGTGTTGATTTAATAAATGTTTGCAATGTATCATTTTATTTTTGCTGCAGATAAAATATTGATGTGATAAATGTCGGTTATATTTCACGTTATTCTGTATCAGAATGTATAAATACTGACGTGATAAATGCTTGTTATGATTGATTGTGTTGTATATGCAAAATATCAGCCTGACTGTTGATCATGTAGCATGGAGAACTGAGCGGCGTCACGGCTTCCGTCGAATAGATCTAGAAGAAGAAGGCTGAAGTCAAATAGATCTAGAAGAACAAGGCTGAAGTCAAATAGATCTAGAAGAACAAGGCTGAAGTCAAATAGATCTAGAAGAACAAGGCTGAAGTCGAATAGATCTAGAAGAAGAAGGCTGAAGTCAAATAGATCTAGAAGAAGAAGGCTGAAGTCGAATAGATCTAGAAGAACAAGGCTGAAGTCGAATAGATCTAGAAGAACAAGGCTGAAGTCGAATAGATCTAGAAGAAGAAGGCTGAAGTCGAATTGATCTAGAAGAAGAAGGCTGAAGTCAAGAAAGGCAAAAGAAAGGCACATACGTCCTTAAACGGAGATTTGTTTAGTATATTTTGTTCGCGACACTGCCAATAGAAAATAGGTACCTTGAAATACCAGAGCGGCTGCAATTTGATGGCTTGATAGTACATTTGTAAGTTCTTTTCAAAGCACTGTTTGATATTAACATGTGGAATGAAGTTTCCTTAGTAATACATCATAGCTAACACATTCTTATGAACACATATTTAGTCACACAATCTAACCACTAACACATTGTAACTACATGCACTTTACAGATAACTTAACATTATAACAACATACATATTCTAACATCATAAACATTCAAACCACTAAACCATTCTACCATTAAAACATTCTAACCACTAAAACATTCTAAAACATTCTAACTTTAGAACAGTCTAACCACTGAAACATTCTACCAATAAAACATTCAAACCACTAAACGATTCTACCATTAAAACATTCAAACCACTAAACGATTCTACCAATAAAACATTCAAACCACTAAACGATTCTACCATTAAAACATTCTAACCACTAAAACATTCTAAAACATTCTAACTTTAGAACATTCTAACCACTGAAACATTCTAACCACTTAAACTTGATAAACACTAAAACATTCTAATAACGAAGACATTTTAACCACTAAAACATTCTAAGCACTAAAACATTTGAACAACTAAACATTCTAACAACTAAAATATTCTACCACTAACACATTATAACAAAATACACATTATAATCACATGCGCATACTATCATTTACACACACTCACCTCTTCTACAAACTTCCACATACAACTTCCACATACTCACCACTTTCACATACTCACCAATTTCACATACTCACCAATTTCACATACTCACCACTTTTACATACTCACCAATTTCACATAACACCACTTTCACATACTCACCACTTTCACATACTCACCACTTTTACATACTCACCAATTTCACATAACACCACTTTCACATACTCACCAATTTCATATACTCACCAATTTCACATACTCACCACTTTCACATACTCACCACTTTTACATACTCACCAATTTCACATACTCACCACTTTTACATACTCACCAATTTCACATACTCACCAATTTCACATACTCACCACTTTCACATACTCACCACTTTCACATACTCACCACTTTGACATTCTCACCAATTTCACATACTCACCAATTTCACATACTCACCACTTTCACATACTTACCACTTTCACATACTCACAACTTTCACATACTCACCACTTTTACATACTCACCAATTTCACATACTTACCACTTTCACATACTCACAACTTTCACATACTCACCACTTTTACATACTCACCAATTTCACATACTCACCACTTTCACATACTCACCACTTTCACATACTCACCACTTTCACATTCTCACCAATTTCACATACTCACCAATTTCACATACTGACCACTTTCACATACTCACCACTTTCACATACTCACAACTTTCACATACTCACCACTTTCACATACTCACCACTTCGCATACTCACCACTTTCACATAATCACCACTTTCACATACTCACCACTTTCACATACTCACCACTTTCACATACGCACCACTTTCACATACAGGCGACTCCCAGATACTCATCACCTCCACACACCCACCACTCCCACATACTCACCACTTCCATATACTTCACTCCAACAAACTCACCACTTTCACATCCTCATCACTTATGCATTCTCAATTACACATCCTCCCTACCACCTCATCACGTACACACACAACAACATCATTTACACATCGAATACCCTATCTCATCTTGTCGCGCAGACAATCACTCAACAGTTACATCACGCACTCACGTTGTAACTTAAATACGTTCGTGCCCACATTTCATTTCTCCGCCAGCGTCTGCCTTTTAGCAATTACATGGCATTTTTCATTGTCCCAGTCTCAGACCTTCAGACATTCCTCTTTTATAACCTCTATGCTCAATCACTCATTGTACGAGCAATACTCAAACGGGATATCCCAAGAGACCGCTTTTTCCACGAACATCATCAGGGATAAAAAACAGAAAATAGACCATCCGCCACGCTCTGCCGTGTCAAGTAATTCCACAACCTCCTATTGGGTATTGTTTAGTTCAACACTCCTTCTCTGTTCCCCAGACCACTCATACTATCACAGTTCCATGTTTTCCTTCTACTGTTTCTCTGCTTCTAATCAAACAAAAACAGGAAATGAGAAGACACATGTACGTGAGTTCATGAATGTAACCATGTTGTGACCAAGAAGGCGCTATTCTGAATAACATATTTTTTTTAAGTAAATGAGTTTCCCGGTTATTAATTGGGTCAACTGTAAAATCTCGGTCAGTCTATAATGGTTTTTTTCCATTGGTAAGTAACAACAAAAAGTATGGAGTCAACATAGCTATATTCAAAGCACTGAAATATGTACTCGGCCCCATTTCTACTTCAACATAGCTATATTCAAATCGCTGAAATATGTACTCAGCCCCTGTTCTTCGGCGTTCATTCTCAATCTCCCGCTGGATTTCTCTTGTAACAGGACAATGATCCTACAAGATTTCCAGTTGAATATAGTCCAGAGAATGGAAATGCGTTGTGTTCACGTTTTATTTGCGCAAATGGCCCAACACATCCGTCTTCGGCGGTACGGCCCCTGTTCAACTGTCGCCAGTGTGGTGCTCGGGCTCAGAAAGATCAAAATGTAGCAATATTGTGAGTTGATGTACAGGTCACAAGAGATGGCAAAGGGGATTCAGGGTCAAGTTGACTAATCTATACCAAAGGTAAAAGTAAGTAGAAAAATATTCTAAAGTTGGATGTGTCAAATGGAAAGACTTAATTATCGCAGCAAAGCTGTAAACAGTGACATATTGGATTCCCTTCTCTGGACTATCCCTACTAACTAGCTTGAGTTTAATAATGAACTCAGTTTGCAATGCTATGAGAAGCGGCTTACTCAGATGGGACTTATGTGTGTACTACGTAATAGGCATCCTCCAGCATTATGTATGCATATATCCAATCCCACTCTAAGGCGATGGTACAGAGTTCGTCTGTGACGGTCAGGGTACCGGGTTCGAATCCTGCCGCAGGCACGTATGTATGCGAACTGGTCAGAGAGCAATGGCAAACTACTAAACGTATCTATAGTTCCTATAAAATCACTACAGCCAAAAATTTTTACATTGATGTCTACGCCAGGAATAGCATATACAAATTGTTTTTTTTTAATTTAAAAAAAATATATCCAATCACATGCAAACTTGCCACCATTTGGTTATATCTATGTATGCTCGCCTGTTATATAAGACCTACAGTCTAATAGGAAAATAAACCTTATTAATTACTCATTTGACTATTTCGTGATTTTCTTTTATTACTTTATAAGTATAATGAGGAACGTGAGAGAAGACATACACAACACTGACTACCACGCTTTAAACATAGGTGGATTCCTAATCCCGAAACTACGCTACACAGACGACACAGTACTTCTTTCAAATGATATAAAGGGATTGGAACAACTAATACAGAACACATAGAAATATAGCGAAGCACAAAATTTGTATTTAAACACGCAGAAAACATAAATCATGTCAACAGATATAACAACACAACAACCAAAAATCAGAATAGACAATACCGAGATAGAATGTGTCGATAAATTTGAATATTTATGAGCAAACATCAACGGTGCAGGAGACTGCATGGCAGAAATAAGGAAGAGATTGGCAATGGCATATTGCAAAATAACACGGCTGAAAAACATATGGAAAAACAACAAAATAGAAACGAAAGTGCTAATGTTACGAACTTTTATTATTCCGGTTGCAACATACGGCTGTGAAACATGGACTCTAAGTAAAACTGCGGCAAAGAAGATCAACGCCTTCGAGCTGAAATGCTACAGAAAGATACTTAGAATATCATGGAAGGATAAAATCAGAAACTCAGATATTATAAACACACTGAAGATTCCAGAGTGTTGGTTACTAAACACAATAACAAAGAGAAAACTACGCCTGTTTGGTCATATAAAGAGACATAACTGTTTAGAAAGACAAATAATGGAGGGAAGAGTACCTGGGTAGAGGGGAAAGGGCAGACCAAGAAGACGAAAGACTGACGACATTAAAAATAATATGAATACATCGCTAGAAAATGCAATCCACATCGCCCAAGACAGAGAGAGGTTCAGAGAGTTCATTGGGAAGACAACGTTCTGGAAGGAATACGTCACATGACACGTTATGACTATATTTTATGTGACAGCCAAAGAAAATCAATGAAATAATTAAGTCAGTTCTTTAAAATGCTTGAGTGCCTATTAGCAAGTGGATTTTATATTGTGTACGGTGACGACCTACGTTTTCACTCTTGACCACATAACATACATATATGATTGAATTTGTTTTCAATTCGGCCAGTAAGAAACTCAAATATAACGAACTAAATTCTATAAGTGTTTTTTCTTCTTCTTTTTCAGCGTTCATTCTCAAACTCCTGCTGGATCTCTCTTGTAGCAGGAGCATGGTCCTATTAGATTTCCAGCAGGATGTAGGCCAGAGAATGGAAATGTGTTATGTCGCCGTTTATTTGCGCCAATGACCTGACACATCAGTCTTCGGTGAATATAAGTATTTCAAGCCTGCAACAACAAAAAATGTATGATTATCAGTAGGAGCATTATTTACACAAATAATGTATTGGATTTATTAACTTACGAAGTAAAACAGAACCTGCGTTCCATACTAGGATGATGATGATGGAATAATTCTTTCTGGAAAAATTCTTTGAGAATTTAGGATTTAATAGCACGTAAACGTTCTGACAGAAGCACAAGTCCTTAGTTGTGTAGCCAAGGATTCATAGACGCATGTTTAGTCTCCAAAGTAGAAGAATTTCAGTTTTTATAGTATAACGGTATGATCATGTCTTGTCAGGAGTGCAGATTAGGCCTCTGGGCGAATATGTTCATCAATTTTTGGACAGATCTGTGGATTTGATGATCTGCGGTGATGGCACATCTAGCTGTACCCACCTCCTAGAGTCAGTCACAAAAAATACAAAGGTGCAATGTCACGGGCCTGCATATGACCGTCATCTAGGAGATAGATGTTTGGCCTTGCCAAACATGTGAAAGCAGGGCTCATAATATAATGTATTGATTGGCTTGGAAGAGGTTTGAATTAATGGAATTCTAATTTCTCATGTGAGCTCAGCCGTGGCACTCGGTGTTAGAAGACCTGCGAGCAGAAGCAAAACGTTATGTTGATACGTCATGTCTTGAGATTATTTCGGTGCATTTCATTGGTCGATGTTGGAAGGCAGCACAAAGTACATACATAATAATAATAATAATAATAATAGTAATAATAATATCCATACCTCATCTGGGCCATACGGGTGTGACGCAGGCGACATTAGCACAAAAAGGCTTCCAAACATATCTACCCTCAGTCATTCAAAGGAGTGTAGAAAGATCATGACCCAATCATTCATTGATGATTAAAAGTCGCGATTGATTGATGAGAGACGCGGATGTTCTTTGACGGCCTCGTATCCTTTTACCCTCCACTGTGCATTGCAAATAATATGTATGTACATAGTTACAACAAAAAGCACATCAGTGATCTAAACACTCACATAGGAAATCTTGATATGTTTCTACTCAGAATCTTCTATGGGCAAGAGTCAGGTTTCAGCCCAATTCAACAGTATATCGCTCTCCTACCAAGAATATCGTTCAGGGTATTGAACTCCGTATATCAATAAATAGTTCCCAACAACTCGAACAACATGCACTTATGATCCAGAAATCGCGACCAGAATTTTAACCCTCAACCCTCATAAACAAAAGCCACTTGACCACATCGTAACGGAGATCTCAGTACGTGCAACGACACCGGACATCAAATACGGTTGTATGAAAGGAAATCTGCTCTAAGGATTTTTAATAGCCTTTATAGAGCTGAATAAATGATATTTCTGCTGAATATACTTGGCAGGGGAACCCACAGAGGTCCATAAACTGATCTGTCTTTCGCTCAGAGAGTATCGGCTTTGCTACTTGCTGGGTTTTTAAACGGATATATTTCATGTTATATTTAAATCAGATAGGATCACGTGTTATCTTTATATCCAACGCTGACAGTAACAAATCAAATACATTTCCCTTATTTTTCGCAACTGTTACCAATTCATAGTGACTGCCACTTCTTTGTCACCCATCATTTGACTTGCAATCTAAATTCCCGCCTCCTGGTCCCCTATGTTTGAAGTGAAGGAAAGACTAGTAAAGCTGTCTACCATAAATTGTAAATGGGAAAATACATTATTTTATAACAACTTTCACAATTCAGTTGTACAAACATATACACACAAAAAGCTATGCTTCGACCACAAGGTCTTAACCCCAGACATTAAAAGAACTGAAATGAACATAAGTATGTAAATTGAATGTACTTAAGCATCTATGTTACCAAACACAAAAATCAAACAGCAGTAAAGTTGAACACAATATATAATCCTAAACGTTCATAAAGGAAGGGAAATCTACTAAACGCAAATATTGTCCAGAAAACTACTAAAGTAAATGATGCAGGATTCATGCCCACACCCTGAAGAGAATATGCTTTCATATATACGAGTATAAATGTGTATGTTTAGCAGGGTCGTATTTTTAATTATCTTATAAGGAAGGGGTTTTCCCTCAAAAATGTAAATAATTGGCAAGTTACCGGTTTTCGTATGTAAATATCACTATTTGGACGAATACTAGCATGGTTTAGACATGCCTTGTTAACAACAATAGTAAACGGAATTGTCGAATGAGGCGGGGGAAGAAGCAGAGGAGGGTAAATAAAGACATGGTCAAACAAAATCAAGCAACTGACAGGTCGAGATTTTTCCTCGCTAGTTCGCATCGCTGAAGATTGGAATCTTGGGAGGACTCTGTCTGTTGCAGCATCTAATGTGGTACCCCTACGACCCTGACGACTTAAGGGTTTTTTCATTTCATTTGATTCATCACTATTTAACGGGAAATTTGAAGAACTTCTAGTGACCAATCAATAAGTGATCGGGTTTTTACCGACCTTTTGCTTAAGTTCCTAGTACTTCTTCTTCTTCTTCTTCTGCGTTCGTTCTCAAACTGCTGCAGATCAGCAGGATGTAGTCCGGAGAACGGACTGCGTTGTGTCATGGTTTACAGCATTACTGCGATATATGCGCCTTTCGTCCTGACACATCCGACTTCAGCATGGCTTTGTGTCACTGGCCCTATATGGGATAGGGCAGCCAACTCCATCCCATAACCTCCTTAGTCGCCTCTTACGACATGCATGGAAGGTAAATAGTGTTTCTATTCTTTGCTCCTAGTACTAAAAATCATGTTCAGATCTGCTAAGGAAGGGGTTTCGAACACCCAACCTCACTATCTACGAGCGTGATATTTAGATATGTTTATCAGACATATAATATATATATAATTTATTGACAATGCATATTTCTAATGATTGTTTGTTTTGTCTAGTAATATTATATTTTTCCAGGCACACCTTGGCCTGGAAAAGATAATCAATACTCATTTCCCTCGGTGATATACTGCTGGAAGATCTCACAGAACTTCGGACATAGAAGGATAGGGAGTAGACAGACAAGAAGCGAGGAAGCAAACGATTTACATAAAGTGGCGCCAGTTCCAAATCGCTTGGAACAGAAAAAAAAACGCATATTTGTATAGACACGATGTGAATGTGAAATAGAGAAGGATCAGAAGTAAGATATAGACACGATGTGTACATGAAATAGACAAGGATCAGAAGTAAGATATAGACACGATGTGTACATGAAATAGACAAGGATCAGAAGTAAGATATAGACACGATGTGTACATGAAAAAGACAAGGATCAGAAGTAAGATATAGACACGATGTGTACATGAAAAAGACAAGGATCAGAAGTAAGATATAGACACGATGTGTACATGAAAAAGACAAGGATCAGAAGTAAGATATAGACACGATGTGTACATGAAAAAGACAAGGATCAGAAGTAAGATATAGACACGATGTGTACATGGAATAGACAAGGATCAGAAGTAAGATATAGACACGATGTGTACATGAAATAGACAAGGATCAGAAGTAAGATATAGACACGATGTGTACATGAAAAAGACAAGGATCAGAAGTAAGATATAGACACGATGTGTACATGAAAAAGACAAGGATCAGAAGTAAGATATAGACACGATGTGTACATGAAAAAGACAAGGATCAGAAGTAAGATATAGACACGATGTGTACATGAAAAAGACAAGGATCAGAAGTAAGATATAGACACGATGTGTACATGAAAAAGACAAGGATCAGAAGTAAGATATAGACACGATGTGTACATGAAAAAGACAAGGATCAGAAGTAAGATATATAAACTTTATCTCGGTAATCTCTCTAGAGCCTAGGAAGTTAATGCCGAACTCAACACAACAGCAAAATCTATAATGCTACTGTTGCATTTGTCAGACTCAGCGACAATGTGTGGAATCGGAATTGCATTAGTCGCTGCATAATATTAAAAGTCTATCTCACCATTGCACACACTTACATCTCAAACACGTATTGAGACCTGAACAGTGTGAATCAGACAAATCACCGTATTAAATCACTTCAACAAATGCTGTATTCACACACTTCTGAGGATTAACTGACAACATAATGTATTTCGTACCGAAGTACCCACTAGAGCCAACAGGCCAAATGTTCAGACAATACTGATGTCTTCACTAGAGCCAACATGCCAAATGATCAGACAATACTGAAGTTTTCACTAGAGCCAATATGCCAAATGATCAGACAATACTGAAGTTTTCACTAGAGCCAACATGCCAAATATTCATACAATACTGAAGTTTTCACTAGAGCCAATATGCCAAATGATCAGACAATACTGAAGTTTTCACTAGAGCCAACATGCCAAATATTCATACAATGCTGAAGAAGATCCAGCTGAGATAAGCTGGTTATATTGTGCGCATGTCTGACTTAAGCATCTCAAAACATTTGCTGTATGGAGAGTTTTTTTAAGGGATACGTCTGGGCGATAGACAGAAGAAACGCTTTTATAACTCTCTCAAAGTTATCTATAAAGAGAGTCAACATCGGAGTCACATCCTGGGAGTCGGTCGCTCAGAATCGTTAATTGCAACAACACGACAAGGGTTCATGCAATGCTGGGAAACACACAATCTCAGAGACACAGTGACAAACATGTGTGGCCGTGTACCACGGGCCCAACTAGTTTTAGAACCATCGCTAGCCACCACATGAAATACAGGGTATCAGTTAACAGAGATTTATATCAAATAATGAATCCTGAACCGTCAGCCGAAAATGGTTTAATGGCAACAAGACACACAAAAGGCGGACACGCGGAATTGTGTCCCGCGGTCACCTGAAGGCCGTCCAGTAATACAAAGACAGAAGAGATCGCTAGACTAGAGACGCATTTAAATGCGTATGTAGATAAATAGTGTGACTGATTTTGAATGAAAGGGGGGGGGGAGATGGGTTGAAAGAGTGAGAAGGAATGCACAGTTGGGTTTTGAACGAGAAGGCAGTCAGAGCTGGGCCCTTGCGCCGGACAGTCGTGTCCACGAGACTCTGAAAATACAGAGTAGATTCCAGAAGTTTGTTGAGAGAAGATTCCAGAATATTGGATAAGTCATATTTTCGTTGAGAGTTGATATTATGCCTTTTTGTATTTGAATGAATATATACAATAAAGTTACGAAATACATGTGAACGCTGGAATTACATCCTTGTTTCATACTTATGTTATCACCTGGATATATGTGAGAGAGCTACACTGCCCACATAGTCACTGACTATATTTTACCCCCTCATAACGCCCTCATGCCCTATCAAACATGCTGCCTGAAAAGACAGAATAAAAAGCACACAGATACCCAAACCAGATATGTTTCAAATATGGCAAGGGATAGTACTGAACTTTTCAATATCCCCAGAGAGAAGCAGACAACACAAGTTTAAAATTGTTGTCCCCATAGTCTACGATGGACAGCTATTTGTTGATACATCAAGAAGAGTAGATAAAGCGGGCAGATTAAACGAGTATATACAATAAGATTTGTAGATAAAATGAGTATATACAATAAGATGTGTAGATAAAACGAGATGTGGATAAAACAAGAAAATATAATATTTGAAACAATGCAAGGATACAATGATAGACATCACACTACCGACTGGTAAAGATGTCAACTTGCATGTTGACTCGTAAGTGATGTCCCTTGACGAAGTGTGTATTGTAATACTTGACAGTATTCTAAAATGTTTGTTGTTCTTCCATAACAAGTAGAGTCCAGAATGCAGCAATGCGTATCATTCTGGGATGCACAAGAGACAGATCGACAAGAGCTATGCGATACCTACTTGACTGCCCAACAGCTGAGCATAGATTACAGCATTGCCGTGCACGGGCGTACCTTCAAATACATGCAGATAAGGAACACCCGTTGCATTCCGAAATACAGAAAGTTAAAGGCAGCAGACTCAAGAGAGGAAGGTCGTGGATGGGACGTACTGAGGATGTCATACAAAGCGTGTGCAGATTACAGGATGTGGCACCAGGTGCGGAATGGATAGGTCTACCCACAGATTTCGAAACTTGTTTGAGAGTAGTAATATCACTTAGCAGGGAATGCAGAGAATGGTGTCCCACAGCTATGGTGAAAGAAGTGCAGGCTTTAATCAGTGAGAATACCAAAGAGGGGGATGTGATTATATACACTGATGGATCTGTAATTAGGCATGTTCGCAGTGCTTGGGCCTTTACAGCTCAGTGCGCAGGTAAAACGATCAATGAGGAGAATGGTGCCTTTGTGGTCACTACGAGTAGTATGACCATGGAGACTATGGCGGTGACCAAGGCATTTGAGTGGCTACGCACACAGAAGGTAACGCAGGTCTGCATCTTGAGTGACTCTATGAGTATGATTAAGAAGGTACAAGTGGGTCTCGTTCGCGAACAGTGGATTGAGGCCTTGAGAAAGGCGAGCTTGAAAGTGGTTACATTTATTTTCGTGCCGGGACATGTGGGCGTTCGAGACAATGAAAGAGCGGATCAACTGTCATCGTGCGCGATTGTGGCACAGGGCGATGGGGCAATGGATCGCGCTGACGTTTTGAATTCCTTAAGAGATATAACACGCGAGAGTGAGACTAATGTGGATGATGATTCCTTTTCAATGGCTAGGATTAAAGATCAGGGATTGAAATGCGGTGTTGCTAGAGGTGAACATTTTGGAGGGCGCAGAAGAATGATGGTCAACCAGCATAGGACCGGTACTGTCAGCAGAAGTGTGATGGCGGATACACTCAAGGAGAGATCGGAGCAACTATGGATGTGTCCAGTTTGCAGTGATGATGATCCGACGACTAACTAACTAATTAACTAACTAACCACCACAAGTGATGATAACCATTTGTTACAAACTTCAAACAACTCTGTTGTTATTATCCGTGTATATAGTTGTTATGTTACAGTCCTGTGAACTTAGTGGAATTCATTTTTGTAATGTTACATTTGAGATCTTCTCCCGTGATTGTCGTTGGACTTCGCCACAAAGTGACCTGCGACAATCACTGTAAACGTCAATTGACGTTAACTTAGAATGTAATTTCTATATGTGCACATAAGTGTCATCAACGAAAGACACGGTTATGTCCTTGTCTTTGAGTTCGTAGATGGATGACATACAATTTTCAGACATATAAAGGTCATTAATTATACAGCTTTGTATAGGATGATAGCTTTGGTAAGTATGCGATCTACCCGCGTAAACTAGCCACTTTTCGCTGTTTTACAGCAAGGCATATGATGATAGCTTTGGTTAGTATGCGAACTACTTGCATAAACTAGCCACTTTTCGCTGTTTTACAGCAAGGCATATGATGATAGCTTTGGTAAGTATGCGATCTACTCGCATAAACTAGCCACTTTTCGCTGTTTTACAGCAAGGCATATGATGATAGCTTTGGTTAGTATGCGATCTACTCGCATAAACTAGCCACTTTTCGCTGTTTTACAGCAAGGCATATGATGATAGCTGTGGTAAGTATGCGATCTACTCGCATAAACTAGCCACTTTTCGCTGTTTTACAGCAAGGCATATGATGATAGCTTTGGTTAGTATGCGATCTACTCGCATAAACTGGCCACTTTTCGCTGTTTTACAGCAAGGCATATGATGATAGCTTTGGTTAGTATGCGATCTACTCGCATAAACTAGCCACTTTTCGCTGTTTTACAGCAAGGCATATGATGATAGCTTTGGTTAGTATGCGATCTACTCGCATAAACTGGCCACTTTTCGCTGTTTTACAGCAAGGCATATGATGATAGCTTTGGTTAGTATGCGATCTACTCGCATAAACTAGCCACTTTTTGCTGTGGAGCTGATGCTTAACTAATACGAAGATGCGCCATTTTAAACTAATATAAAGATTCTCAAAAATAAAACATAATAAAAGAGTGTTGTGTGCGTGTATATTTGTGTGTCAGAGAGAGAGAGAGAGAGAGAGAGAGAGAGAGAGAAAGGGAGAGAGAGAGAGGCAGAGAGAGAGAGAATAATGATAAAGATAGAGTGTGGGATGAAATAGTAAAATTGCATTGTGCAGAAATGCTTATTTCATAACATATCACACGCACAATGAAATATCAAGAATCAGCCTGCCCGTGTTATAAAAGTTCCTGTTTGTCTGATATCAGCCCGTGTTTCTGTGTGTTTGTTTGTGTGTCTGACCTCACTTGCGCATGTCTCCGTGACATGAAACCCTAACATCACTGCAACAGGCAATATGTGGTTCGCCTACTTTTTTCTGACCCAGCCAGTTTTGCCGTTTGTCTAGCATGCTCACTGCAAATCTTCACGGCATGGCCATATAAGGAGAGATTCCATGTCATGTGGCATCGCTTTAAGGCGCGGGCATATTCTTTCCAGCAAAAAATTGCTCTCGCCAGCGTTTATTTATTATCATAATTATCTATTTCTTCTTTTAATTTTAAATACGTTTTGTATTTCTTTTGTCTTGTCTAATTGTCTGAACTGAGTTTGTAAATGAGTTGGGTGGGATGGAGATGGTTGGATGGACCAGTTCTACGTTGTTAATGAGAATGTTGTTCTACATTGCTTATGAGAATTTTGTTCTACATTGCTTATGAGAATTTTGTTCTACATTGCTTATGAGAATTTTGTTCTACATTGCTTATGAGAATTTTGTTCTACATTGCTTATGAGAATTTTGTTCTACATTGCTTATGAGAATTTTGTTCTACATTGCTTATGAGAATTTTGTTCTACATTGCTTATGAGAATTTTGTTCTACATTGCTTATGAGAATTTTGTTCTACATTGCTTATGAGAATTTTGTTCTACATTGCTTATGAGAATTTTGTTCTACATTGCTTATGAGAATTTTGTTCTACATTGCTTATGAGAATTTTGTTCTACATTGCTTATGAGAATTTTGTTCTACATTGCTTATGAGAATTTTGTTCTACATTGCTTATGAGAATTTTGTTCTACATTGCTTATGAGAATTTTGTTCTACATTGCTTATGAGAATTTTGTTCTACATTGCTTATGAGAATTTTGTTCTACATTGCTTATGAGAATTTCGTTCTACATTGCTTATGAGAATTTTGTTCTACATTGCTTATGAGAATTTTGTTCTACATTGCTTATGAGAATTTTGTTCTACATTGCTTATGAGAATTTTGTTCTACATTGCTTATGAGAATTTTGTTCTACATTGCTTATGAGAATTTTGTTCTACATTGCTTATGAGAATTTTGTTCTACATTGCTTATGAGAATTTTGTTCTACATTGCTTATCAAAAATTTGTTCTACGTTGCTAATGAGAATGGTATTCTACATTACTAATGAGCATTTTGTTCTACGTATTGTCGTTATAGAATATATTTTCTGTAGGATATGCGTCCCGAAACTTATCCTGTAGCATAAACACATGAGGTCATGAGTTCGAATCCGACTCGTGTCGTCTTGTTTACAAAGTAGATTTTTTCGGAGATCCCCGTAGATTATCACTTGAAGCTACGGAGTTATGTGCTGTGAGTGGTACTCTCGGCATGCGGTATGTTGCTTCGTTGAGAGTGACGGAATACATATGGGAAACCGAGTACAGTGAAGTCAATCCTCTACAACCTTTGAGCAATTTGAACCCTTTGAGTTAAGTAATGCCTTTCGTATTCAGATTTTTCATTACTGCTTGAACAAGGAGCCCCCCCCCCCCTCTGACTGTACTACATTCATATTTTACTTACAAGACTCTCTGGAGACTTTGTCTCTATTTTAACTGTCCTGAGCTTTTCGGACATGACAGCCCGGCAGTTCTGCCGCTGTATTTATTACACATTGTTGCGACAGTGATTTGATGATTTACTAACTAATTAACCTATTTTCAATGATAATGATCTAATGATTAATTAACTATCTTGTGTTCAATTATAGTGTTCTGATGATAAACTAACTAAAGTTGAATTCATTGTTCCAAGTTATCATCCCATAAATGTACAGATTCAATACCTATCATTTTGAAGGAACTATGAAACATTTATAGATGATATATCTGAAGCTACTACGTTCGTTTCCAAATTCTTAAAGACTATTAAGATATAATTCGGAGAACAGAATGTGCTATCCAGTTTCTCTCATGGAACAAAAACCATTTGACAATCATTTGTGTCAGTTTTGGAAGCACTTTAACATACTTCATAAGAAAATCCATACTTCATAAGAAAATTCTCCACATAGCAAGAACAGCGCACAGTCTCGTATATCGAATCAGTGTATATCAATGCATGGATCCATAGCAATGTAGCAGGAAACGAAGTAGCGTACAGACTTGCAAAAGAGGCACTTCAAAGCAACAAAAGCAATGACTGTAGTATTAGAACAGTCAAAGCCCTCGTAAAAGGTGGGTAGATAGTGTATTAGAGACACTGGGAAATATAACAGCAGAAGAGGCAAATAGAAGGGCAAAATACCGTACACTCACTCTCCCCTCAACACAAAAAGGTACATGAGGACAGGAAGAAGAAGAAGAAGAAGAACAGTCAAACAGATTCTCAGAAACAATACCAGAGAAATCTGACTGAACAGATGGACATGACAAATTGACTGACTGATCTGATGTATTTAGTGAAATGACACGGCCAAAGGACAATGACGACATAAACAAACTCTGCAGGAGAAACCAATCTAATCTCCTTCAGTTTGGAACAGGACATGCAAGGATGATTAATCAACGGACTCGTTTCAAACCCCAGCAACTACCCACATTCAGACACTGCTCTCATCCCATTGAAACAGTTGAACACCTTATTTATTGTCCTTATCTTTCAGCTGCCAAGAAAACACTTCCACAGACACCCTTAACAGTCACTAACTTACCGTATGGATCACAGTCAACTTCAGAAGACCTTCACTTTTTTAACAATGACATTGTGCTGACAAGAGTAATATTGCTCATCAGCATTTGGATATCGACAACAACAAAAACAATATTCTATGACGTCAGGTGAGGACATTTTTATCACGCGGACTATTTGCAACTAACATAATACCGACATCATTTTTTAAGTTAAGATAAAAATAAGCCAGTTACGGTTGACTTGATTTCACTCACCTCTAGAATTCATTCTTCATAGTAATACTCTGTGTTAATAACAGATATATTACAATTGATTTACATATTGATAACTCGATTATCACACACATGATATGATTGTTATGCATCATCCGATATTATGTGTATTTTTGTGTTTGAAGTTGACCTATTTTATTATTTACATTTTCCGACTTATTTGCACTCATAGATTTGAAAGAATGTTGGTTGTTAACGTTTGTTCTCGAACGCGTTTTGCATGGCCGAGATTTTTCTGATGATGATATGATGTTGATGTTAATGTTGATAATAATGGTAATATTGTTAATGATTGTGATATTTATGACGATGCTGGTGTTGATGATGTTGATGTTGATGCTGATGTTGATGATGATGCTAATGTTAATGATGATGATGATGTTGCTGAAGTTGATAATGTTGATGCTGCTGTTGATGTTGATGTTGATGAAGATGCTGATGTTGATGAAGATGCTGATGTTGATGCTGATGTTGATGAAGATGCTGATGTTGATGCTGATGTTGATGCTGATGTTGATGATGATGATGATGATGTTGATATTGATGATGATGCTGATGTTGATACTGATGTTGATGCTGATATTGATGATGATGTTGATGAAGATGCTGATGTTGATGAAGATGCTGATGTTGATGAAGATGCTGATGTTGATGCTGATGTTGATGAAGATGCTGATGTTGATGATGATGTTGATGATGATGTTGATATTTATGATGATGTTGATGAACATGTTGATGTTGATGATGATGTTGATATTGATGATGATGTTGATGAAGATGCTGATGTTGATGATAATGTTGATGAAGATGCTGATGAAGATGCTGATGTTGATGAATATGCTGATGATAATGAAGATGTTGATAAAGATGCTGATGTTGATGAAGATGCTGTAGTTGATGAAGATGCTGATGTTGATGCTGATGTTGATGAAGATGCTGATGTTGATGAAGATGTGGATGTTGATGAAGATGCTAATGTTGATTCTGATGTTGATTCTGATGTTGATGCTAATGTTGATGCTGATGTTGATGCTGATGTTGATGAAGATGCTGATGTTCATGTAGATGCTGATGTTGATGATGATGCTGATGTTGATGATGATGCTGATGATAATGAAGATGTTGATGCTAATGTTGATGCTGATGTTGATGCTGATGTTGATGAAGATGCTGATGTTCATAATGATGCTGTAATTGATGAAGATGCTGATGTTGATGAAGATGCTGATATTGATGATGATGCTAATGTTGATGCTGATGGTGATGCTGATGTTGATGAAGATGAAGATGTTGATGTTGATTCTGATGTTGATGCTAATGTTGATGCTGATGTTGATGCTGATGTTGATGAAGATGCTGATGTTCATGATGATGCTGATGTTGATGAAGATGCTGATGTTGATGAAGATGCTGATATTGATGATGATGCTGAAGTTGATGTTGACGAAGATGCTGATTTTGATGATAATGCTGATGTTGATGAAGATGCTGATGTTGATGAATATGCTGATGTTGATGAAAATGTTGATGTTGATGAAGATGCTGATGTTGATGCTGATGTTGATGAAGATGCTGATGTTGATGAAGATGCTGAAGTTGATGCTGATGTTGATGAAGATGCTGATGTTGATGATGATGTTGATGATGATGTTGATATTGATGATGATGTTGATGAACATGTTGATGTTGATGATGATGTTGATATTGATGATGATGTTGATGAAGATGCTGATGTTGATGATGATGTTGATGAAGATGCTGATGTTTATGAAGATGCTGATGAAGATGCTGATGTAGATGAATATGCTGATGATAATGAAGATGTTGATAAAGATTCTGATGTTGATGCTGATGTTGATGAAGATGTTGATGTTGATGAAGATGCTGATGTTGATGCTGATGTTGATGCTGATGAAGATGCTGAAGTTGATGATGATGTTGATGCTGATGCTGATGATGATGCTGATGTTGATGAAGATGCTGATTTTGATGATAATGCTGATGTTCATTATGATGCTGATGTTGATGAATATGCCGTAGTTGATGATGATGCTGATTTTGATGTTGATGCTGATGTTGATGAAGATGCTGATGTTGATGAAGATGCTGATGTCGATGAAGATGTTGATGTTGATGAAGATGCTGATGTTGATGCTGATGTTGATGCTAATGTTGATGCTGATGTTGATGCTGATGTTGATGAAGATGCTGATGTTCATGATGATGCTGATGTTGATGAAGATGCTGATGTTGATGATGATGCTGATGTTGATGTTGATGCTGATATTGATGTTGATGTTGATGAAGATGTTGATGATGATGCTGATGTTGATGTTGATGCTGATGCTGATGTTGATGTTGATGATGATATTGATGCTGATGTTGATGTTGATGAAGATGATGATGCAGATGTTGATGTTGATGAATATGATGCTGCTGATGATGCTGATGCTGATGTTGATGTTGATGATGATGCTGATGTTGATTAAGATGCTGATGTTGATGATGATGTTGATGAAGATGATGATGCTGATGTTGATGTTGATGAAGATGATGATGCTGATGTTGATATTGATGCTGATATTGATGATGATGATGATGATGATGCTGATGTTGATGATGATGTTGATGATGATGCTTATGTTGATGAAGATGCTGATTGTGATGATGATGCTGATGTTGATGTTTGATGCTGATGTTAATATTGATGCTGATGTTAGTGATTATGCTGATGATGATGCTGATGTTGATGCTGATGTTGATGCTGATGATTATGCTGATGTTGATTAAGATGCTGATGTTGATGCTGATGTTGTATGATGATAATGATGTTGATGCTAATGTTGATGATGATGCTGATGTTGATGTTGCTGCTGATGTTGATGCTGATGATGATGTTGATGATGATGCTGATGTTGATGATGATGCTGATGTTGATGTTGATGCTAATGTTGATGATGATGCTGATGTTGATGTTGATGCTAATGTTGATGCTGGTTTTGATGTTGATGTTGATGTTGATGCTGATGTTGATGAAGATGCTGATGTTGATGCTGATGTTGATGAAGATGCTGATGTTGATGCTGATGTTGATGCTGATGTTGATGATGATGATGATGATGTTGATGTTGATGCTGATGTTGATGCTGATGTTGATGCTTATGTTGATGTTGATGCTGATGTTGATGATGATGCTGATGTTGATGAAGATGCTGATGTTGATTATAATGCTGATGTTGATAACTATTTTGATGTTGATGAAGATGCTGATGTTGATTATAATGCTGATGTTGATGAAGATGCTGATGTTGATGATGATGCTGATGTTGATGAAGATGATTATGTTGATGAAGAAGCTGTTGGTAATGCAGTAAAATCTTTAGCTCTGAGCAGGAAGGATTTGACAGCCGATATTCTCTCCAACAGAAGTACCATGATCTCATAAGGTGATTAGCTTCAGTAGTAATACTTATAAGATCGTCTGAAATGCATGATTCCGTTAGGGCAATTTATATGTGCATGTTTAGTCCTCAAAAGGAAAGCATTCCAGTGTGGAAGCATTGCAGGATCACCCCCGCCCTGTCAGGAGTGCAGAACATACATCTGGGTTAACTATTTCATCATTCTTCTGTTAAATTTGCTGACCCATCATCAGGGATGACACATCAAGCATCTAGGGACACGCCTAGGGACACGCCACAAAAAGACACAGGTGCAATGTTTACTGCACAGAATCTCTTCGTTCTCCAAGTGGGTCATTTGATAGAAGACAAAAGCAAGAGATTGAAAAAGACGTGAAGTCACCACGATTTTCTTCACGTAACATGTAAGTTGTCAGCCAATCCCTCACCTTTTCTTAGTCTCCTCCTACGACATATCTTGAAAGAAAACAGTGACCCTATTCTTTGCACCCTGACTAAAAGTCCAGGCTCTGGTTACCATACTACTGGGTCGAGAGGCTAGAGTTGTAATCTGAGAATTGTAAGTTCCAAAGCTCGACGTGGTAACAAGGGACTGCGTTTTGTACTCTCGGAGGAATACTTCTACTAGATGTCCATTAGGAGGTAGTTCAGAAAACAGATAAAGTAGAGTTAATCCATAGCATTTAACTGCCTTAGGAATGTGGTTTGACGCATGGCCAAGAGGTTAGATCTTTTGTCTCACACCCGTGAGGTCTAGAGTTCGATAAGTAAGTAAGTAAGGGCATGATGCCTTAATCACACAAACGACTAGAATACTCCCTGTAAATCCCTAACGGGAATAAATACAGTAAGACAAGAATATGAGATGCTAGCGATCTCTCATTTTAGTGGCTCTGCTATATGAGGGCGGTAGCGATTTCCTTTTCCTCGCAGTCTTTACTTTTCGGAATGGTCCGGCATCCAATTCAGGCAAGGTTGACGTAGGAGCAGTTTGGGTCTGAAAAATATGTCTGCCTGAACTTCGGAATGAAATCGGGACTACTTATATGCGAAGCCAGTGTGCTAACCACTGCTCTACGCGGTTTCTTACAGATAATAGATAGCGTTATATTGTCATTTTCATATCATCAATGACATGACACATCCTACTTTTGCTGCTCGAAACAGAATCAAATCACGTCTTGCTTAATATTTAAGTATAAAGCAAGTAAAATTACCTTTACCACGACTTCAAGACGTTTTCATGAATGCGATGTAGTTTAGGGTGTGATCAGCAACTCTACCGTTTCCTGCGCATAGCTAAAGAACTACGATGTAGTTATGGGGAACTCCACTGTTGCCTGTACGTAGGTAAAGACCTACGATGTAGTCATGGTGTAATCACCAACTCAACCTCTGCCTGTACGTAACTAAAGAACTACGACCTCTTTTCTTAGAACAGTGTGACAAATGATACATTGTCCATTTTGAAACTATTTCAGTTAAACTGGGAATTGAACTTCGGATAATCTGATTGCGAATCCAAGGCGTTAACTACTGAGCAACCGGGACCACTATATTAACATATTTATTAATGAAGCTATATTATCCGGACACCTTTTGGAATCTCCTGCAATTCTGCTTGATTCCAAGAGTATCGGTTTTGCCTTTCCCTTGGACCACGCCAACGTAATCATGAGGCGGGTTAGTGTAAAATGGCCAAGGTACTTACTCCATATAAGCCGCCTGGACTTAGCAAAACACGTCGAGAGAGAAGCAGAAACAAACAACAGCTTCTCAGATTTAAGAAAATGCTCAATGGATCTCTTCTCCGTCTTATGCTTAATGACCGTCTACAAGACGGGAAAAGCCATACAATGGTGACATATTAACTATCTATTATCTATAGGTTTATTCCCAAGCGGTGTTGCCGTAGCTTCCACATTTGCCATTGAGCGTAGGAGTTTGTGAAGAAGATGTAGTTTCTCTCCAGAGCCAGATGTGTTGCTCTGGTTGAGATGTAGTCATATTTATTCAGGATGGTCTTTTCTAGATCTACCGTGGCTCTGTATCCTGATTCCATCTTGTTATAAGCTCGTATGGAAAGTTTATCGTTCATCCTCATAAGATGTCCAAAGCATTGTATCTGTTGTTTCTCTATACATTCGATGCATTAGGTGATACCTATTATCTTGTTCATGTTCTCACTGCACATTTTGCCAAGTCTTGTGACTCCAATAGCCTTCAGTAGAAATTTCTTTTCGCAAGTTTCGATCTTTCTCTTATGTCTAGATGTCAGGTGTCAAGTCTGGCATTGGTAGCATAGTGTTGGTATAAAGATGTTCTTAATCATTTATTTCTTTATTTCCATGTTGATTTTTTGATGCAATAGAAAAGATGACAGCTAGTATATCACAAAATTTACCTATTGACATCTTGTTTCTATCGAGTCGTTCGTCTTCTGGTGAAGGTACTTGAACTCTTTGACTTGTTTTATGTTTGTCGTGTCCTTCTTCTTCTTCTTCTTCTTCTTCTTCTTCTGCGTTCGTTCTCACACTCCTGCAGATTAGCAGGATGTAGTCCGGAGAACGGAATGCGTTGTATCATGGGTTACAGCATTGCTGCGATATCTGCGCCTTTCCGTATGACACATCCGACTTCAACATGGCTTTGGGTCACTGACCCTATATAGAATGGTAAAACCAATTCCATCCCATAACCTCCTTAGTCGCCTTTTACGACATGCGTTGAAGGTAAACAGTGTTGCTATTCTTTGCTCCCATTTCGGATCCCGGCAACACACGGGCGGGTTGTGTCCTTAATTTAGATGCTTAAATGATCGGTTGATCTCTCATTATTTGCATAGTTTCTATCTTGTGTGTTAATCCGCACGTTGTATTTATTGCATATTCTTGGTAGTGAGTTGATGTGAGTTTGCAGTTTTTCTTGTCATCAAATATGATGATTTTATCGTCTTCGAAAAGCCGTTCATTGTCCGTTGTTAAGTTATTCCTTCTCTGTTGTTTCGATCTATGCCTCATTGTGTCTTTATTTTATATTCTGTCTATTTAGACGTTGAATAGAATAGGCGAAAGCACTCATCTCTGACTCCTTTTTTTGTTGTCAATGTTTCTGATACTCCATCTGCTGTTCTCAGTTTGCATGGTCTTTTTCTAAAAGTGTTAACATAAATATATTACCGGAAATTTATTAACATGGATACATTAACAGATTTACTAGCTAGAGAGTGATAAACAGACACACAGATGGGGTGGTGAGGGGGGATTACTCTGGTCAGAAAAGAATATGAATGAAAATGAAACTTGGTCACATTAAGAAGTATATAGCAAAAGATTGTAATAAAAAAGAACTAATGTAGAAGTTAAAGAAGTAACCATGTGTTACCGTGAATGAGCGTCTAATATGAATGAGGAAGTTGTTAAGTAGTAATTATTGTTCCGATTCAGAAGTATTTAGAGGTGCCATCTGAATCCATTTGCTAGTGAGATCTCAATGTAGCCCAGCTGATTAGCTGTAGTGAACTGTAATAGTTATTACGCTTTGACGAATGTCTGACCTGTTCATTGACGTTTATGGCTATTTACCACGTGTAGTTGATGTGCCTCAAAATCGGAGTAAATAACAGTAAGATTATTTTAGGCTGCGTGACAAATGAGAGATTAATTAATAAATATAGATAGATAGAATGGCAGAAGGGAGAGACAGCGAGAGAGAGAAAGTTAGAAATACATGGAAGAATAAATATGCTTAAATATAAAGAAAGTGGAAACAACCAGGGATTTCTACTTACATAGATATAATATATGATTTACACCGAGGTGACAAGGGTATGATTTACAACGTGATGACAAGGGTTTGATTTACACCGAGGTGACAAGGGTTTATTGTTGACCATTAACATATCTGATTGTTAATAGAAAAACTGCATTTTAAAATAACACATTTGACCTTTCCCGTGATTTTTATTAGTCAGTATGATTATGCTGTGTGTTTACAATAAAAATCACGGGAAATCAAATGTGTTATTTTCGAAAGATTTTTTTTGCATTCCATTTCCGACTCTGTGGTACCAAGCCAAATATGAACAACGACAGCACAAGATAAACTTAAACTTGTGACAGCTGGAATGTCATGCTTCCGCAGAATCTTAGGAATATCGCTAAGAAACAGAGTGAGAAATGTAGACATTAGACAAAGAACCGGTACCACTCCAATCTTGGAATATATTAAGAGACAACAGATAAAATGATTTTTACACATCAGCAGACTACCACCAGACAGCATACCACGGCAAGTTATGATACACAGATACAGTGAAGGCAGACCTAGTAGCCGACCACGAAAACAATTGACCACCGAAATGAAAGAGGTGACAAACTCCACAATATACTCAGCACACACCCATCCCCAGAAAACTCTTCTACCCCTGACACTGAAAGCGAACAAATGCTTTAGCGAATAGACAGACAGACAGACAGATAGATGTCAGACTCCCTGGCGGGGTCGGGCAGAGGACGTCTGTGATGGGTAAGGTACTGGGTTCGAATCCAGCTACAGGAGATAGTGTACATTGACCATTAAGAAAGCAATGGAAAACTACTGAATGTCTTTATATTGCCTAGAGAGACAGTACAGTCAAAATATGCTTGGTTGTTACTGCTACGTCGTAATAGGATAAGATACCAATTAAAATTTCCCCATAAACCAGTAGGTCATATATAATCGACGACCATAGCGAAACCATGACCATCGACAAATCTAATTCATGTAGGGGATTATATTGGGAATAATCTTTCTAAAGTGACGCATTTGATTTTTCGCCTCATTTTTATTAGCTGTCGACACAAAGAATAATCATAGTAACCACTAAAAGATACGGGAAAAAGTCAGATATATCAGTATAGAAGGATTATTTCCGAAATGCCAGCAGGCCAGTATAATTATCGAAGGACACGACTAAGCTCGGAAAGAGTACACTAAAGTTAACATCAATGGTAACACATTATGTTAACATTCTTATAAAAATATTAATCACTATCATGTGAAGTTTAAATCACTGAATGTCATTTCCATCAGCTGTCTTATTAGAAAATGTACAAGACATACGTCATACCATGCTTGTGTTGTCAGGGGAGCAAAGAATAGCAACAATAGTTACCTGTCATGCATGTCGCAGAAATTTTTCCAGTGATTATCAAAACTGGATTATTAGTTTCCAATTTTTTCCTGTTTAAAGTAAAGGTGTCCTTAAATGTTTTCTTCTTCAGCTTTCATTCTCAAACTCCCACTGGATTTCTGTTGTAACAGGACAATGGTCCTACAAGATTTCCAGTTGAATGTAGTTCAGAGAATGGAAATGCGTTGTGTTGCCGTTTTATTTACCAATGGCCCAACACATTCGTCTTCGGCGGTGTGTCATTAAATAAAGTTCCATTTAAATGAAGGCACTATTTAAACAAAAGTGTCATTTAAACACATTTCTGCGATTGTTATCTATTATCAAGCTATAGGGCTATGAGTTTTCATATAAGTATCTGATCTCTACTGTTACTTTATTCAGTCGCAGCTGCTGATACCTATTGTGCTCAACTGGATTGAGATGATGATGATGATGATGACTGCGATATGTCCCACAGTCACTAGTAAGTCCTGTGGGTGTCTGGATCTTCTTCTACACTGATCAATCGTGACATTGAGCAGCTCTTACTAATAAAAGTATACTAAACTAGCTACAATGTGGTGAAGCAAGACTTTTAGAGGTATACGAGACCTCTTAATAGAATTAATTAGGATCCCATTCGTTAAGTTTTGTTATTATTGTTGGGCTTTCGATTGGTCATTATCTATATAATTCGAGTCGCCTTTGCTATTTTCTAGTATGCGATTCCAATTGTGTTCGTCCATCTCATTTGATAATGACTATTTTTTACATCCACTTGGAAAATTCACTTAGAATTATGTCAATGTCTAATAGTTCAACTCCTGCATAATTCCAACATTAACATATGGATGCGAAGTTTGGAAAGCAACATTAAAATTAGAGCAAAGACTAAACACCTTTAAAAATAAATATCTTAGAAGGCTACTGAACATACGTTGGTCAGACTTCAAATCAAACACAGTTGTCAGACAAGAATCAAAACAAGAATATGTATCCACCTATATTAGAAAGCGTCGCTGGAATTACATCGGACACGCACTACGATTGGATATTGAAAGACTCTCCTCTTGATGTGGTCACCAAAAGGCAAGAGACAACAGGGAAGACCAAAAGAAACTTTACATAGAACTATCACAAGGGAACGTTTCACCATCGGTATCAGAAACAATGAAGATCTAAAGCAAATTGCAATGAAACGAGAGACATGGAAATCTATGACATCCGCCCTATGTTCAGTCTTTGGCCCTAAAGGAATAACTAACTAACTAATAGTTCGTAGATGGCAGATAAATCCTTTTCTGCAAATGTCCTTGGACAGTTCGAGCATGGAATGACCACCGTAGAAGGTTTTTTTTTCTATTTGAGACTTTCTAGCTACTCTCCGCTGTTGAACTGCTCCATTTATCGTCTTTTCACAAGACGGTGCGCACTTTTTGACTGTTGAGCTCCATGTAGGTCTATTTTGTGCAAGTTCTTCCCATGTATCTTGGTCTATTTCAAAGTATTTCGGTGAGGTTTTACCGAGTTCTTGTAATTCTTCGTTTGGCTACCTTGAGATCGTTTACCCTTCTCCAGTTCACTATAGAGAAGATCTTTAGCAGGCGATTGCTTGCCATAAGTACCAAATAACCTGCCAGACGAATCTGTCTGCAACAGAATAGTGTCAATGCTAGGGATACCAGATTTGTCAAAGAAAAGTGGTATCCAGAATCTTGTCTTGCCATCTGCTATTCATAACTTATCAGACAAGCTGTGTGAAAGTGATTGAGTTTTCTCTCATGACGTGTATGCATAGTCCATGTTTCACTAGTGTATACAAGCACTGAAAGTACCACTACTCCATAAACTTTCGGCTTGGTGTGTAGGTTAATTCCATTTCTATACCACACATTTACGTACAATCTACTGAAAGTGCTACGATTCCAAGTATGCAAATAGTGACCAACCGAATGTACAGGAAAAATTATTAAAACGTATCGAATAGAATCCTAATTAATTGAATCCTAAGACGTCATGGTTGAAGACAATTTTCATCAGTATAACCAGAACAACTACCATCTGTTACCGGGCCCGAAAGGGGATCAAAGAAAAATGCCACTCTTACCTTCCATTTATATTGTAAGAGGTGACTAAGGAGATTTGGGTTCAGTTGGTTATATATCTCATAAAAGGTAAGAGTGACCCAGAAGCAATGCTAATATTGGTTGTGTCAGTCTGAGAGGTGCAGATATCGTAGCTAAGCTGTAAACCATAATACAAAACATTTCTTTCTTCGGACTGCATCCTGCTAATCTGCAGGAGTATGAACACTACCACAGAAGCAAATCTAGAACATGTTGGAATCCTGTAATGGAGCTTAACAATTGTGTGTACAACCATTACCGTGACGTTCCAACTCACGTCGCACGTCATTCTATCTAGAGATCCGTGAACCAGCTTAAACAATTGATTTTCTATCTCATTTTGTATTGGTCACTGAACACTAACTTCTAATTGTTTGCTGACCGTCACGATGATAGCAATATCACCAACCCCATATGTTTCACCGTGCAATAGAGCTTTCATATGAATCGTGCCCCTAAAATAACCCACTGACCCCTGTCACTGTTTTATATCAACAGTAAAAAAAAACCATCACTCTAACCAAAACATAAAAGATCAGAGTTGATACCAAGGTTTATGAGAACGGTCGCCGCGATATAAACGTATTTTGTTCACGTCTGCTGATAGATACTTCAAAAGAAAACGAAATTTTCCAAATTGATACAAACATTAGATTTATGACATTTCAACACAATTTTGTGGTTATAACAAGTCATCTGTAGCGACATTAACTCCAGAATAGAAATCAATACACGAGGTGCAAAGTGACCATTCAGCTGTTAAATTCTTATTAATGTATATCTGGTTTGTTATTATTGTTCTTTCCTTTTTTTTAATGTTGTATGAAACTAAACGCTGACATTTAGAAACTAATAAAACATATATAAGTAGTTTCACAATTTACGGCACAAATATAAGTAGGTTCACAATTTATAGCACAAATATAAAGTAGTTTCACAATTTATGGTACAAATAAAAGTAGTTTCACAATTTATAGCACAAATATAAGTAGTTTCACAATTTATGGCACAAATATGAGTAGTTTCACAATTTACAGCACAAATATAAGTAGATTCACAATTTATGGTACAAATAAAAGTAGTTTCACAATTTATGGCACAAATATAAGTAGGTTCACAATTTATAGCACAAATATAAAGTAGTTTCACAATTTATGGCACAAAAATAAGTAGTTTCACAATTTATAGCACAAATATAAAGTAGTTTCACAATTTATGGCACAGATAAAAGTAGTTTCACAATTTATAGCACAAGTTTACGTAGCTACACAATTTATGGCACAAATATAAGTAGTTTCATAATGTATAGCACAAATATAATATTTCGCAACGGCCAGAAAAGACTTGCTAAAATCTATTAAGAAAATCAGTAAATATTGAAAAAAATAAGTGTGCTTTTTTCGAATATGTTTTTTTTTACATTTTGTTGTAGCTGCCTTTGATGATGATCTTCATGTCCTCGTAACTGTCCATGTAGTTTTGTTGCGGTGTATTATCTCATGCTATGGTCAGTCTGTCTTTCAACTTCGTTCCCTTCGATGATGCAGTGTGAAGGCATCCACTGGATCACTATACTCTGGAAATTATTATGAAGCTGTACTAGAATTGCCCTCAGTGCTTTCGGCAAGGTGTTACTGTGTAGCTTCAATGTTGTTATGGCAGAAAGTGCTTCTGTTGGTAGTACAACTTTCCTGTGCTTGTGATCTTTATGCTGTAAGAGAAAAATCATTACATGTGAAATTAAGTGTCTGGGAAATGCTGCAAGGGTTACTAAACTAGATAAAATAAGAAATGAAGAAATTAGGAAAATAGTTGGCATAACATCATGTATTGAACATATTGAAAGACAGCAAGTAAAATGGTTCGGTCACCTTATGAGAATGAACACGAACTACATACGAATAAGAGCACATAACGAAAGAATATCCGGAAAAAAGGGCAAAGGTTGGCCAAGAAAACGGAGGAGAGGAAACATCAAGATAGCCTTGAACAAACATGGTCTTAATGCAAGCAAGGAGATACCTTTGATATTGGAACAACTGCTGAAGCTCCCACCCTTATGCTTAACGGAAAGTGTGAATGCGATCAACTATCGTTCACCTGGAAAAATAGTAGACAATATACCATTTCTGCTGCTTTCTTACGAGCTTCCACTTCTGCTTCAAATTGATTGAAAACTTGCCCGTAGATATGGCCAGAGTAACAGTTTCTCCATTTTTAGACAAAGGGTCATCCCGCCTCCTTTATTTTCGTTTGAATTTGTGGCCGATCCATCTGTATAGGCCTGAGTCCAGACATGCACTGGGTAATTATCCGATTGGTAATATTATGTATCGGGTTGTTCCGTCATCTCTCTGTCTTGTTTTCATATTTAGTTGGATTTGTTTTTGTTTATTTCCTATTTCTGTACATTTCCTAATAGCGTCACGTTGACCTAATTTTTGTTAGGACTATAGTTGGGGCATTAAATTAACGTGTCATTTAAATCAAGGAACACCATAAATAAAGGTGTCATTTAAATATAGATATCATTTAAATAACGGTGTCTTTTAAATACAAGTGCCATATAATATAGGTGTCAATTAAATAAATGTTTTATTAATGTAAAGGTGTCAATTAAATAAACGTTTTATTTAAGTAAAAGATTGTTTAAATAAAGTTCCATTTAAATTACCGCGCCATTTAAATAAAAGTGTCATTTAAGTAAATGTTCTTGGTAACTTAATGTTGAGGAACTTGGGGAGATCATGTGGAACTTATATGAAGTTACCATTTAAATAAAGATCTTATTTACATAGAGGTGACTTTTCCTTAAACTTGAAACAATATGTCAGTCCTTCCTAGGTTTCTAGACTATCTAATGTTCATTTATATAGGTTGCCGCCCATGTCTTGCTGAAACACAAACCCTCGTCTCTTCACTGTAACAAGAACATCCCTCCGCTGGCAATTGTGTATCCGGACAATTTAGAAAACAATGGTAAACTACTGAACGTATTTATTTTGTCTAGAAAATCACTTTAGGTAAACAAATTATTGGTTAATTGGCGACGTCGTAAACAGAATGTGCTATAAAAATAAGAACATGAACAAAATCCCAGGCAAGTGTGTCCATCTTCATTTATTGTTATGATCAAAAGAGGAAAGACCGATTGTTCGACATAGCGATGACACTCTTGAGTGTTTGTCTTCTACCAGTGCAAAATATGATTGACTTCTGGTTAAGTTCTGAGTCACAGAAAAAAAAAAAAGAATAAAAGAGACAATATCACCAGAACAAATAGTAACGTGCTAAAAAATGTAAAGAAACACCTGAACCTTGTCTTCAAGGACTACTTTCTCATCGGTTGTAGTATAGTTTTCCGTCTGAGTTCGTTCTCTCCTCACCGCCACAGAGCTGTATAAATATATATATATATCTATTAGGGGTGTACCGGATTTCGGCTCCGGGTCCGGTAAATCAGGAATCCGGCCATTTTTACAAATCCGGCTTCGGCTCCGGCTCCGGTCAAATTCTGCCGGATTTAGGCCGGATTTGTGTTGCCTCGTCACGTGAATTTTCTGTACATGTTTCATGAGGCCAAGCCGAATCTTAGGCAATAGCAAAGTAGCACTTTCTGGTTTAATATTTCTCTCTGATGTAAATAAGAATTTTAAGAAACAAACACTCATTTTGAATTTTAATGGTGCATTACTTCGTGAGTTTGTGGGACTTGAATATTTATAATTTTCGTAAATTTCTGTGGTCTTGCCGATAAAATAAAATGGTATCCAAATCAAAGTCATACAGCGCCGTTTGGGATTACTTCAAGGTTAAAGACGATGATTGAGCGGAGGTAATATGTAAGTTTTGTGACAAACAGTTATCGCGTGGACGATCAGATCGTCCCATAGACATCTCAACATCATCAATGTAGACCCATATGCGATCGATACACAGAAAAAGCTATGACAAAATTATGGAAGAGAAAGCATCACTGCAGGCCAGTGTATTGGCGTGGCGACCACATCTATGATGAATCCGTGTTTGCACAAAGCAAGCAGCAGTACCCAGCAGTCAATTATGCAGGCATTGGAAGTTGCCAAACTTTGGGGCATCAACTGCAGCTGTGTGCGCGTGATGGTCTTTTGAGTCTAAAGTAGGTTGCTGACATCATCAGTACTGGAAGAAAATTGGTAGGACATTTCAAATACTCTTCGTCAGCAACTAATCGTTTGCATGAACTTCAAAATGAATTAATCCTACAACAGCATCAGCTTATCCAGGACGTGACAACACGAAGTTAGTCAACGTTCTATATGCTACGACGTCTGTTAGAACAACGGCGCAGCATCAGTCTGTACTGTGTTGAAATTGATTCGGTAACTGGGCTAACGGCACAGCAGTGGACATTCATGGAGAATGTGGTAACTACTTTGGCATAATTTGAAGAACTCACACGTGAAATAAGTGCATCTCAGGCATCAATATCAGTTGTGATCCCATTAGTGAAAATACTCATGACTTTCCTCCAGAAAGAAGGTAGTGATGCTGGAATCAAAACTATGAAAGCAGCTCTGCTTGAAGCTGTTAGCAGCAGATTTGCGGACATTGAATCTAACAGTATTTACACCTGTGCCACACTACTGGATCGTCGATTTAAGCTGTGCTTCTTCTTCGAAAGTAGCAGAAGTGATGCACGAGTCCATCTGATGTTATCAGCTAACTCCATTATTGAATCAGCAAATACAGTTTGGATCTTTGGATCTTTCAATGCCTGCAATACTGACTTTGCATCCGTTAGAAAAACTACATGTCTGTTGTGACTCGGCAAGCAATTCATAAGCATTTTGGCTGCCTCTATTATGGTTTCCATTTCTGCTTTGAAATTTATGGAATGTTTGCCTATGGGTATAGATTTTGATCCAAGACTTACATGGAAACAGCACATAGACAAGTGCCAAACAAAAGGTACAATGAGGACAGCACTCCTTAAAAAATTGGCTGGAACAGATTGGGGTGCTTTTTTTTGTAATCTCTTCAGTCCTCACATGATCTCTTCTTGCTGTTTTTCTGCTTTTATTAGACATCTCATTTCACACGTCGAAAGTATTTTGTTTTTGTTCTTTAATTAGTGTTAACATCTGAAATTTATAGCACAATATTGGTATGAAGATTGAATTTACAATGTGCCTTATGGTTTTCATCAGGATAGATTAGTGTTTCAAGACTGGTTAAGTTCATAACTTACTTGGCTTTTTTCATTCTTTTCTCGATCTCTCTGTCAATTCTTCCGTCATCTGTAAAATTCTCTCAAGATATTTAAATTCCTGCTCTTGTTTCAATAGTTTTCTATTTATCTTTATATTGAATGTAGTGGGCTCTCTGTCTATAGAAATTGCTACTGTTTCTATTCTGTATCGATCTTCATGTTGTGATCAAGTCAGTTTTCATTATGACAACAGACTAAATATTTTGGAAATCGATTGCAGACATCCGTAAATATGAAGGATATGCGTAATGTGATGGAAAAATACATGTAATTGTTACGGTAGCCGTCTATTGCGTGCCTCTGTGTATTGATTCCATATTTTGATACCACTGACATTTACAATACAATAACATGTCTTTCTCTCCTAATGTTTGCACATTTAATCCATACTTGGATCCTACTTCTACTTAACGTATATAAACTGGCAATGCAGCTCTAGAATTCGGTTAATAGTTTGGAAAAAAAAGAGGCCTGGGTTCGAACTCTGGGCGAATGGTAACCTTGTACTTTTCTCCTTGACACGAAAATGAGGCAGCAGATTTCCGGATAGTGTGCTGTCTCGTCATATAATTCCAAACCAATTTTGTGTACCTCCTTCCTGGAAATAACGAAAACACAAACTTCGATTTTACTGCGATTAAAATAGGAAAAGACATTGAATTCTTACTCGAAATATTAAAATTGTACATCACGAATAAGGTTGTCTCGTGAGCAATGAATATAATCGGTGAACGTTCTAGTTTAAGTCTCAGTATATACATGAATTCTTGAACTAAATACCACCAGTGTAACAGGTGTGACTGCAATCTAGTGTTAGAAGTGGTCATAGTCACAGTGTACACAATGTACGGTGAGTGAAGAGGGAGTAAAGAGCAGAAGCAGTAACAGATAGAGAGAGAGAGAGAGAACTTACGAATAAAGACACTACATCCTCCAACATAGCATGAATTCTTTGGTTTTGATGTGTTTTCCTGGATAACAGTTCAAAATGTCCTGTGTATTAATGCGTTTACTTAGATGAAAGTGCTGAATGTTCTATGTGGTGTATTAATCTGTTTACCTGGATAAAAGTGCACGCTTCTCTATGTGTAGCAATGTGTTTACTTTGGTGAAAGTGTGCAATGTTCAATATGTTTTAAGATATTTACCAGGATGAAAGTGCACAATGTACTATGTAGTGCATTAATGTGTATACCTTGATAAAAGTGCACAATGCTCTATGAGTATTGATGTATTTATATGGACGAAAGTGCAATATGTTCTATTTGTATTAATAATTTTACTTGGATGACAGTGCACAATTTTGTATGTATATTTATTTATTTACATGGATGAAATTGCATAATGTTCTATGTTTGTTAATGTGTTTACGTGGATGAAAGTACACATTGTTATATGTATGTTAATGTGTTTACGTGGATAAAAGTGCACATTGTTCTATGTTTGTTAATGTGTTTACGTGGATGAAAGTGCACATTGTTCTATGTTTGTTAATGTGTTTACGTGGATAAAAGTGCACATTGTTCTATGTTTGTTAATGTGTTTACGTGGATGAAAGTGCACATTGTTCTATGTTTGTTAATGTGTTTACGTGGATGAAATTGCATAATGTTCTATGTTTGTTAATGTGTTTACGTGGATGAAAGTGCACATTGTTCTATGTTTGTTAATGTGTTTACGTGGATGAAAGTGCACATTGTTCTATGTTTGTTAATGTGTTTACGTGGATGAAAGTGCACATTGTTCTATGTTTGTTAATGTGTTTACGTGGATGAAAGTGCACATTGTTCTATGTTTGTTAATGTGTTTACGTGGATGAAAGTGCACATTGTTCTATGTTTGTTAATGTGTTTACGTGGATGAAAGTGCACATTGTTCTATGTTTGTTAATGTGTTTACGTGGATGAAAGTGCACATTGTTCTATGTTTGTTAATGTGTTTACGTGGATGAAAGTGCACATTGTTCTATGTTTGTTAATGTGTTTACGTGGATGAAAGTGCACATTGTTCTATGTTTGTTAATGTGTTTACGTGGATGAAAGTGCACATTGTTCTATGTTTGTTAATGTGTTTACGTGGATGAAAGTGCACATTGTTCTATGTTTGTTAATGTGTTTACGTGGATGAAAGTGCACATTGTTCTATGTGTATTAGTTAAAGGATGAGAATGATGTAACTGAGACCTCGGATTTTCGTCCAGTTTGCGAAGAAAAGAAACAGTGTCTTCTTTCTAGCCATGTCGCATAGGTTTCGCACAGACATGATGATAGGTTGGCACTATATCAACAATATTAAAGACTGGACAGGAATTGCGATGCTTCACACTTAAACAAGGAAGTGACAACAGAGAAGTATTGCGAAAATTTTGTGTTGATGTTTTCAGAGTCGCCCCCATACGCTCTTCAAGGGTATGGGTCTGATCATGATTCATTTATTTGTCTTCTCATAAAAGTCCGATTTTTAAAATTTATTAACAATGTAATATCCGTTATTTCTGATTTCTAAATTCTTGCACATTATCCGCTCGTGTTGATTTTGTGACCATATTTTATAGTTAAGTATAGACAATCTTGATAACTACTCTTCGCCAATGATGCTGCACTATTGGCACACAGTGAGTCCATCTTGCAGTCTCACATTGACAACATGGCAAAGTCCCGCGAGCTGTTGCCTATGAATAATAAGCATCACTAAAACTATGGCAATGTGTTAGGAATCTATAGTACTAATATACATCACTTTCAACAGCAATCATACAAAGAAAGTCGGCAACTTTTGCTACCTAGTATCCAGAGTTACATTCACCCTTTCTCTATGCAATGAAAATAAACGCTCCTGTAAGGAAAGCGGCGACCATTTATGGCAGACTGCCAAAGCGAGCTTGGAAAAATCATAAACTAAAATTGAAAACAAGACACTCATCTATCAAACTACCGTGATGAGTATATTACACTACGGATCTGAAACATGGACACCCTAAAGCAAACGTTAGCGGATACTTAACATTTTTCATTGAAAATGTCTCCGCAAGATCATAAACATTAAATGGCACGATACATTTACCAACATGGAAGCGTTGTTCCGCACCATTTGCCATGGAAACACTCAATATAAATATAATGCGTTGATTGGTTCAGGTCCGCAAAATGCCAAACTGCCGCATCGTAAAACAAGTACTATTCGGGGTCTGGCTGAAGGCCATCGAGCCGGCGGTAGATTAATGCTGAGGTATAACGAAATGTAAATCCTTCATTGAAGGCTTTCATGTAGAATCCACAAACTGGGAAAACACGGCCTAAAGTCGGGATGTCTGGAGGCAGAACCTGCGTGCAGGCGCAACATTGTTCAGAGATAATATGTTTAAATATATAGAAGATAAAAATTGAAAGCACTAACAAACATCTTCCGTTGCTGTGATATGGTCGCTTGAGAAGTCCCCAATACTGAGAAAATTTTCAATCGATTGCTTCTTGTAATTGCTAAATGACTGTCTGCAAGACGCAAATGGCCATGCAGACTATATATTTATATATATATATATATATATATATATATATTATTCTAAATTATATGTAGCTTGTTTGGAAGTTAGTATCTATTCAAGTTTTGATACATATTCCTATATTTCATCATCTATAATTAGATGTCCAAGATCTAAATTAAATGTGAACTACATGGACAGGCAGACAGACAGACATACCTTCAGACAGACAGACGATCAATGAACTGGGAGCGATACTATGTAGATAGATAGATATATAGATGAATAGACAGACAAGCAGACAGACAGACAGACGATCAATGAACTGGGAGCCATAATATGTAGATAGATAGATATATAGATGATTATACAGACAGACAGGCAGACAGACAGACAGACGTGCAGGCAGGCAGACAGACAGGCAGACAGACAGGCAGACAGACAGGCAGACAGACAGGCAGATAGACCGATAAAGGCAGACAGGGATGTAATGATGAACGGACAGACAGACTTATCTAGTTAACTATAAACTAGCTTCCTGCGTATTGAATTGTTACAACATATTTTATACAACCACTTTTGCCACACTTTTTCCATATCAACATTCGTAAACTGATGCAGATCCCCCCTCCCTTTGTATATTTGTGGACATAGTTTATGAATTTTACTCTTAATCCGTAAAGGGGAACCGATGAGTACCGGTCAAGGGAAGATATTTTCTAGGGGAACAACTAAACTGGACGATAATGCCGGCAGACAATATCGATTTGAGAATAGAAACATCAATAAGCTGGCCGGAGTAATATTTTTGTAATGAGATATTAAACCTTTGAGACCAAACATTTTGAGGTGCATCACATGCACTCATTATCAGACTAAATGACTCCTCATTTTTAAAACAACAACCTACTTTATATTTGGTAGAATCTTTCATACAAAATTTACTTTAGTCTTGGAATCATCTTCCCATAATCTTAACTTTAGTTTTGGAATCATCATTCATACAAAACCTACTTTATTTTTTGAAGCATCTTTCTTAAATAAAAGTTAATTACATACCGATTTAATATAGAGATTTGATATTTAGATTTGAGATAATATTTGATATCGAGATATGATATCGAGATATGATATCGAAATTTGATATCTAGATTTGATATTGAGATTTGATATGATATCGAGATTTGATATCTAGATTTGATATTGAGATTTGATATCGAGATTTACTGTGGGGATTTAATATCGGGATTTCATATGGGGATTTCATAACAAGATCTCATATCTAGATTTGATATCGAGATTTGATATCGGGATTTCATATCGAGATTTGATATCGAGACTCTAAACAAAAACAATTTTTGTTATACTAAACACATTTCTTCGATCAGTGTTTCTAAAACTTTGTGGGACCTCGTCCCTGAAAACTAAATTCTACGATTATATACGGTAAACAATGTTTGTATAAGAACATAGAATGTAAACAATGGTTGTATAGGAACATGGACGTTAAACAATGTTCTTTTTTATAAGACCAAAGACCGTAAGCGAAAAGGCCAGTGAATATGACATAAAACTAAATATTATCTTTATGGACCAAGAAAAAGCATTCGACAAAAAATAAACAGAGACACTATTTGAAACACTAGAAATATTTAGAATCAATGGATAACTACTCTACATCAAATCATTATACAAAGAAAACTTAAGCAGGGTGAGAACACAGGTGGAGTATCAGAACCATCCACAACAAAAACAGGAGTCAGACATGGATGTGTGATGTCGTCTATTCTATCAACGTCTACATAGACAACAAAAAAAGAAGAAACACAAAATAAGATATATAACGATACAACAGAGATTGAATAACTTAACAATGAATTCAATGAACTGCTTTTCTCTAAACATCAAAGCATCATATATGATGACAAACAAATACTTCATACACATCAACTCACTATCAAGAATATGCAATAAATTACAACATGCGGATTAACACACAAAAGACTGACTCTATGACATAGCGAGAACAACAGATCATTTAAACATTCAAATAAAGAACACAAAAATAAAACAAGACAAAGCGTTCATGTATCTAGGAAGTATCTTCACAGAAGACGGACGACTCGAGAAAGAGATAGCAACAAGATTATTTGATGTGAAGAAGAGTTTCCCAGGTTTAGACCTGGCCACGGCACCAGAGGTTCCAGAAAGTATCTTGTGTACAACGCTTGACAAGCATCTTATTTTATTGTCACACTAAAGTGACAACACTAGCTTCGTCACTTGTTATTCTGTCAACGAAGTGCAGATCATATATCTGTCACACTAGTCTGTCCAGGACAGACAGTCAACTATATCTTTCTGTCACACTTGATTGTGACGACCTGTCAATCAAGGACACCACGTGCAGCATATGTTTCTGTCACACTAAAGGTAACCCCATGAATTTAACTGGTCCATAGCACCAGAATGTCAGAGTTCGCTCTGAACGTCCTCTTACAGACGTGCAGACCTTTTCGGTTACTGTCACACTATATTATGATGTACGTGC
>CM067317.1:14687709-14757709 GCA_034231615.1 Meghimatium bilineatum | reverse complement strand
TTGGTATATCTGGTTGATCAGCAGCAGCTCTCTTCCTGACAATGTTTAGCTCTCAGTAAGGGAACTAGTCAGGAGCAGGGCTGGCAATATTGAACACTCAGTAAGGGAACTAGTCAGGAGCAGGGCTGGCAATATTGAACACTCAGTAAGGGAACTAGTCAGGAGCAGGGCTGGCAATATTGAACACTCAGTAAGGGAACTAGTCAGGAGCAGGGCTGGCAATATTGAACACTCAGTAAGGGAACTAGTCAGGAGCAGGGCTGGCAATATTGAACACTCAGTAAGGGAACTAGTCAGGTGCAGGGCTGGCAATATTGAACACTCAGTAAGGGAACTAGTCAGGAGCAGGGCTGGCAATATTGAACACTCAGTAAGGGAACTAGTCAGAAGCAGGGCTGGCAATATTGAACACTCAGTAAGGGAACTAGTCAGGAGCAGGGCTAGCAATATTGAACTCTCAGTAAGGGAACTAGTCAGGAGCAGGGCTAGCAATATTGAACACTCAGTAAAGGAAGTGGTCAAAAACAGAGATCATAATATGTGTATAACTATGAGTAAATGAAATAACTTTGAATATAATGTTTGTCATTGCGTGCTGACTCTAAGTAACGGAAGCAACAAGGGAAATTAACACGATTTACTGATATGTCTGACTGAATACGTGTGTCAGGAAAAGAGATATACTGACATGTCTGACTGAAAACGTGTGTCAGGAGAAGAGGTATACTGGCATGGCTGACTCTGAATACGTGTGTCAGGAAAAGAGATATACTGACATGTCTGACTCTGAGTAAGAGAAGTAGCTAGAAAAAGTCAAATAATTTACTGATATGCTCGATTCGGGGCGAGGGGAGTAGCCAGAAATATTACATTAATTTACTGATATGTCCGACTCTGAGAAAGGGAAGTAGCCAGAAAACTTGTTTTACTGATATGCCCTACTCTGAATAAGGGCAGTATCCAAAAAATATTATACGATTCCCTAACGATGATCCTTCATATGAAGACATTGCAAACAACTAATTTATTCTTGCTGTGTTTTGAACAATACTCATTGATATATATATATATAATACATGGTTTTCTGTCCACACTGCTGTTTCCTTTCACTAAATTGCTAAAATCAATAATAAATACATAACTAGAAGACATAATTGATGTCTGTGATGTTTGAATGTATGGATGAATATGGAGAACTTCATGCAAAGAGATGAAAACAATCCAAGTTTTCTGACAAAGATATTATATATTTTTGATATATTAAAAGACATGACATCTTTTTGAAGACCTTATTTGATGGCAGAGTTGATGTGGTAGGCAGAAATACAAGTGGGAGGAAAACATCGCAAGATGTACAGAACACAGTCTAGCAGTGTACACCACCACGGTAAGAGAAAAAGGATATTGGAGATCTGTGGCAGGGAAACGTCGTTGAGTAGACATCACTTGGGGATGGCACATCACTTTATTTCTTACCGAAGCCTCAAATTGAAACAATATGTGATATCACTACCATGCAAGATGTAAGAGAAGACTAATTTAGCTATGAAAGTTGTTTGACCAATTTCATTAGTCAATTTGAGCCAAAAGCCACCCTGCGTTGATGTGTCAAGCGGAAAGGCGCAGAACCGCATCTGTCTGTAATTGATGATACCACTATTCTTTTTCTCTTGGGTCAAAGGGCATGAATCCATGGACAGCGAAATCAACAACCACCCACCCCTTTCACAGTCACAGTTAACAGAGAGAAGAACTGCATTTAGAAGAGCCCGTTCCACACAATGTAGTGTCAGCAATGTATTGACACGCTCAAGTCATCCTTGAAACATCTTAACATTGACGTAGGTGCTTGGGAGAGCCTCGCTCAGGATAGAACGGCTTGGCGTTACAGCATTAGAACGGGAGCACTAGCGGCAGAAGAATTCAGACAAGAAACTGCAAGACAGAAGCGGACACGTAGAAAAGAAAAAACATCTCAACCTCACACAAATACATTCTATTGTTGTCAATTCTGTAAAAGAACATTTTGTGCGCGCATTGGACTTGCTAGTCATTTAAAAACGCACTATTAACTTTATTATTTTATTATTTATTGTTATTATTATTATGGTTGAGTTTTTGGTCATCGTCGATCACGACGGACGAACATCATCAGTGTCAGCAGAGAATAAATGATTGATGAACAGGTCATCATCATCATCAGGTGCAATGCCGGCTGGCGTAGGCGGTCATTGATTTCCACAGCTCTCTGTCCACAGTATTATGTATCAAGGTCGTTGTTGTTTCCTTGCTGTGCCAGGCTGTCGAGCTGTCTAATATTTTCTCACATTGTCGCCCTCTGTCTCTGTTGCCTTCAATTTTGCCTGTTATGACTATGTTCTCTAAACCTGCCTGTCTCGTGAAGTGGCCAAAAAAAGAAGATTGCCTTTTTCTTATATTGTTGATTAAGGTCCGTTTCGCATTTGACTCTTTCAACACCTCTACATTCGTTTTTCTGCCAGTCCATTGTATTCTCAGTATCTTCTATAGAACCATATCTATGTTGCCTCTAATTTCCCACTTTCCAGTTTGTTTATTGTCCAAGACTGGCACTCATATGTTATTATAGGGGTTATATAGCACTGCAGAACTCTCTCACTTCTAATGACAGGGTCATATTACACAGTATATTTTTGATGAACAGGTAAAAAAAAAACTTTCCAAAGAAAGCAATGAAACTACATAACAAGAAAAGAAGAAAGGTATTCAAACAACAGAAGTGAAAAGAACTCGACAAATATGAATACCATTATCTAGTCTGGCAGGAAAATGTCTCTGCGCTTCGTCTCATCATAGGATGCAGTAGGATGAATAAACAGATACATGATGTCACTGTTTGCATTACAAAATGTATCATTTAGTTTGTTTTCTTAGGCAATGTTCCTAGTCTCGTGTCTAGTTGTCAGCCTCTTAGTTACCTCTTCCAACATATCTATCAGTATCAAGTGTTCCTTTGATCCTTGAATATCTATCAAATACTACAGTGGTGAAGTTACGTTTCTTATCAGATTAGAAATGACCTTGACCACATGAATGCAAAACCGTTTTAGTCGACAGGCCAATGCAAAGCTAGTCATGTCCGGATGTTGCCAGATCTTGCGGTTGGAGAATACCAAGAGTCAAATTTTGGTTGGTACCCATATTATAACTGTCGCACCTAGATCATAGTATAAGCTGGCATCATCAAGCCATAAGTCAATCATTAAAATCTGGCATCGTCAAATCATAAGTCAATCATTAAAAGCTTGCATCGTCAAGTCATAAGTCAATCATTAAAAGCTGAGACGATAAACATTGTCCCCCAGGTTGTTTTTGTTTGTTCTGAGTTCTTGTAGCAATCAGATCATCAGAGATGTTTCTATCATGTTTTATTTATCGTTATTTAGCCTCATTTTGCTACTTATTACACGCAATATAACTTTTCATGATGTGATATTTTTTTTAACTCTGTGGCTAATTCATATAATGTCTATATCTTCAACGTTGTTTCCTGTCTAAATTGTTGACTAATACTGTCTATATCTTTAGTGTTGTTTCTTGTATAAACTGGGCAGTGTTTTACATGTAAATATGTAATCAATATTACATACAAATAATAGCGACACCAGGTCTGGTCCTGTTGATATTCATCACACGGCCCCCCCCCCCGGTTTTTCAAGGTCACAGTTGCAGACACACTTGCTATGTCCACCAATAATCGCATGGAAATATCCGTGAACTTGGGTTCTGCTGCGACAGCAGTGAAATCGACACATGAGGGTCAAGCTTAAGTGGTTGTGAGGTATGATACATGCTATAGTCACAGTATAGATACGATATAGACACAGTGTAGATATGATACATGATATAGACACAGTGTAGATATGATTCGAATATAGTTAGATTCTTGATAAAGTGCTTCAATGTGAATTTTAAATATAGTTGAACTCCTGATGAAATCATTACCACTGCTAGCAAGTAGTATTGCCTGAGTATATCCTCAAACTTGCTCATCGACAAGTGAACTCGATCAGTGATCAATGTAACTTAGACAATAATTATATCTAATTCGAGTGTTGTTTCACACATTTGCCTGTAAATTCTGTGTCAAGTGAAATTTGTTCAATGATCATTGATGTTGTCACGTGTGTGTTCATTTGTGAGCACGTGGCGCATAATGAGTAAGTGGCGGATGCGAAAGTAAAAAACACTAAAAACAAAACGACTTCACACCCTTCATTCAATTATAATTACAAGCCTATAAAAATTAAATGGTGGGCCGTATAAAACCAGCGTTCCATGTTTTGTCTACCACTGATCTAAGCGCAAGGTTGCCGTGAACTCACAATGTCAAGATTAACTGAACTAGTTTTTTGATGTGCTATTTTCAAAAGGTGAAATGCTGCTGTAATCTTGACACAGATGCTATATATTTCTTGCAACTTTTAAGTGATTGACGACTGAGTGGCGGTAACCGTAACAGATTTATAATTCTGCTGTACAAATAAGAGTTAACATGTTAACTATTTGTAAACAATCATAATTAAAGATTAGCAATAAATGGTTTTAATTGTTGGCTTTGTGGCGAAGTGGTACTTGGCATTAGAGCATCCGCACCATTCAGAAAGCAATGGCAAACTACTGAACGTATTTATATTGCTTAGAAAATCACTCAGAGCTATCAAAGGTGCAAAATCCTCTGTACTCAGAGCTCTCAAAGGTGCACAATGCTCTGAGACGAAGACCTACTCAGCGGGGGTTCTTCTAGGAATGTTGCTGTTTTCTACCGTACCGCAAAATACAGAGTTGAAGTCATTGGTTTCAGCTCCCGTACAAGTATCCCTTCCTGTTAGGTGTGCATAGAAACTCCACGCAAATGAAGGTCACCGCAATGGGTAGAACAGACAGCTATTAATTTCCAACATTCAAGGTTGGGGGGTGGGGGGTCTCCAATTACACAGAGCAGACATGTCTGTCTGATGCAGAGCTTTCCCAGGGAATTGTCACATCTTGCACAGAGTTGCTTTTCATCACACGCCATGTGTTACCTGGTGAAAGCTTGGGGAAAATGTACACATTGACAGCTATAACTACTTAGGCCTACAGTAACCGCTCGTTTGACTCCACCAGCGTGATTTTCAATGTTAGATTCTCCGAATTTTGTTCCAACAGTTCTTCTGATCTAATATCGTCTCACATTTCTCACATGGCCTCTTCATATTCTTTTTGCTGCAGCTAGTCTCCAGGATTTACAGTGATAACTCATTGCTATGAATTTTGAATTTATGATTTGTCGATTTGATTTCCATTGGGCTAGATGTGTCAATCAATTAAAACAGAACATAATGTCAACTAATCTCGATTGATGTTAAAGTGAGATTTTATTGATCACGCTTTCTTGAAAACAAAATGATGGAAACGTGTGGAATTTTATAAGGGGAAAATCGCGGAAATAGTGAATGCAGGAAGGGAAGTAACGCGTGACGAAGCGACTGCAGGTAGGAAAATAGCGTCTGACAAAATGACTGCAGGAAAAGAAATATAGCTTGAATAAGTGCTGCAGGAAGGGGGAAATAACGGCTGACGAAGTTCAGTTACTCTCCATACATAGAAATAAGAAGAGGGGTAAGACAAGGATGCATTTTATCACCAAGCCTATTTAATATCTACACAGAGAATATCTTTAAAAATATAGAAGAAATACCAGGACTCAAGATCAATGGGAAAATAATAAACAACATTAGATATGCAGATGACACTGTTCTTTTAGCAGAAAGTGAACATGAACTACAAAGACTAATAGATCAAGTCAATAAATCAAGTAATGAATATGGACTGGATATAAACATTCAAAAAACAAAAACCATGATAATCAGCAAAGACACAGAAGAACAGGAGGTAAACATAAACATACAGGGAGAGAAACTACAACAAGTAAAACAGTATCAATATCTTGGACACATAGTCACAAATGATGGCAGATGTGAAACAGAAGTTAAAAGGAGAATAGGAATGGCTAAAAGTACCTTCAATGACATGAGGAAATTATTAATATCTAAACAAATTACAAACAAGTTAAAAATGAGAATTATAAAATGCTACATCTATTCCATATTAATGTATGGCTCAGAAACATGGACACTAAATAAACAATTAGAAGACAAAATTGATGCCTTTGAGATGTGGGTATATAGAAGAATAGGGAGAACATCATGGAAAGAGAAGAAAACAAATAAAGAGGTGCTAAAGACACTTAATATGAAGAAAGAACTACTAAGAGAAATAAAGATCAAGCAAATAAAATACTTTGGACACATTAAAAGACATGACACCCTATTGAAGACCTTACTTGAGGGTAAAGTCAAAGGGAAGAGAGCAAGAGGTAGGCAGAGATACAAGTGGGAGAGTAACATTACACGATGGACAGGTTACAGTCTAGCAGAGTGCACCACCAAGACAAGAGACAGGAGATGTTGGAGATACGTTGCAGCCAACCTTCGTTGCGGAGACGGCACTTGATGATGATGATGAAGTTCAGTATTGAAAACATGTCACTAAATGTATTTCTAACATATATGCAACTATATATTTCACTACAAAGACAACTGCAGTCATATGTTGCACATGGAGCACCATTGACTAGTACTATATCCCATAGCAATCTAGGACCATAGGTGTGCTGTAGGTGGGAATAAGAATGCTGTAGGGGACCATGTGGGTGCTGTGGGAGAAGGAGGTATAAGTGTGATACACATGATGCGTATAAGTGTGATACACATGATGCGTATAAGTGTGATACACATGATGCGTAGAAGTGTGATACACATGATGCGTAGAAGTGTGATACACATGATGCGTATAAGTGTGATACACATGATGCGTAGAAGTGTGATACACATGATGCGTAGAAGTGTGATACACATGATGCGTATAAGTGTGATACACATGATGCGTATAAGTGTGATACACATGATGCGTATAAGTGTGATACACATGATGCGTAGAAGTGTGATACACATGATGCGTAGAAGTGTGATACACATGATGCGTAGAAGTGTGATACACATGATGCGTATAAGTGTGATACACATGATGCGTAGAAGTGTGATACACATGATCCGTATAAGTGTGATACACATGATGCGTAGAAGTGTGATACACATGATGCGTAGAAGTGTGATACACATGATGCGTAGAAATATCCATTAAGTCATGTCGTCTCCGGTGTCACACAAATGTATAGAAATCTTCCCATTCCATGACTTTTCCTAATATTCACTGTTTCCTGAAAGCTTGATATTGCCAATCCATGACTTTCTCTAATATCCACTGTTTCCTGAAAGCTTGATATTATCAGTCCATGACTTTCCCTAATATCCACTTTTTCCTGAAAGCTTGATATTGTCAATCCATGAGTTTCCCTAATCTCCACTCTTTCCTGAAAGCTTGATATTGCCAATCCATGACTTTTCCTAATCTCCTCTTTCCTGAAAGCTTGATATTTTCAATGCATGACTTTTCCTAATCTCCTCTTTCCTGAAAGCTTGATATTTTCAATCCATGACTTTTCCTAATCTCCTCTTTCCTGAAAGCTTTATATTGCCAATCCATGACTTTCCCTAATCTCCACTCTTTCCTGAAAAATTGTTTTACATATCATATCGGGTAACATGCCTTATTCTATTAGTTGTCTTCATTGAACTGTTTGTATAAATATTAATGGGAGCCGCGTAGCGCAGTGGTTAGCGCACTGGCTTCGCATATGAGTGGTCTTGAGTTCCTTCTCCAGTTGAGGTGGAAATGTTTTTCAGATCTCAACGGCTCCCAGGTCGATCCAGCCTTATATGGGTACCGGATTAATCCGGGAAGTAAAGACTGCGAGGGAGAGTAGATGGCTATCACGCTCATTTGCAGAGCATCTGAAATGTGAGATCGCTAACATCTCACACCCTACGGCATTAATAAATGCGAATGGGTTACTTTACTTTATTTTACTATAAATATTAATTGTATTCATTTAACTGTTGGTATAAGTAATAGCTGTCTACATTTAACTGTTGGTATAAGTAAATCTTAGATTCTTAATGGGAGTACATGTTAATTTTATTTCAGACATTCGTTTGTCCTATGTTCTCAATAACTTCTTCCTATTCTGTATTCGCTTTCAAACTCACGCAAGATTAGCAGGATGTATAACGTATCCTGAGGACATAACGCATTTCGTTATGATGCGCATAGCTGAGATATATGCGCCTTTAAACCTGACACATACGATTTCAGTATGGATCTATATTGCTGATCTGCAGTAATTGTCTTTAACATTTATATTCTTCTTCTTCAGTGTTCATTAACATTTATATTCAAAATCCTGGATTATCTCTTTGACTACGACTAAAGAAAAGAAAATTAATTTAATTTCCTGTATAAAATGTGAATATGCCTCAGACAGCTTAATGTAGTGTTCTATATATTTGCTAATAATTTTAATAATACCTAGACAAACAGACTGAGATAAAAGAATTACACCTGGGGCCGCCTGTAAATGAATGCTACAATCGACACGTCGTAGGTGTAATGCCTTGCTGAATTAGACAATCAGATACTCAGAATGCGTGCACAATAGAAGTAAGCATTTTCGTGGCCCTAATCTCATGGGAAAAACCCATCAAATCCAAAGGTATATGCAACACCTTGGCGCCAGGTGTACATGTTTTCTCAATCGGTATATAGGCCAAGTGAGCCAAATTTAGAAATCAAATACACGCAATGTGAGCCAGATGTTCAAACAACAATAACTATTTTCAGAAAGGGCCTCGTGTGCGCTTCACTCACGTCAGGATCCCATTATGACAAGTCGAGATTGCTAGATCGATACCTGCTGGGATTTGTGTTTAATATTATATCACATAAAGTACTTTTTTTAACCACGAGGCGAATGACGATTTATAATTAGCGAGGTTCTACCCACACGAAAACCGATACTGCCCTGTTGAGACGATATGTAGATTAGATGTACGTACATAATGTGGGCTGTATCTGGAAAAATGTGCGCTGTTGTTCAATAGAGAACAACGATGATGTGTTCTTGTGGAAAATTGATACATGTATATAGAGTAGAGTATATTTGTTGATTATACGCTATTGTTATGTTGTACTAATGGGTGATTTGATAATTGTATATTCTGTCTAGTGTAGATTTACACTACATAGTTGACATTTCTTGATAATTTTCTAGTATAGTGTTGCTATACAGAGTGGGAATTTCTTGCTAATAATCTAATATAGTGTTGCTATACAGAGTGGGAATTTCTTGTTAATGATCTAGTATAGTGTTGCTATACAGAGTGGGAATTTCTTGCTAATAATCTAATATAGTGTTGCTATACAAATTGGACATTTCTTGCTGATGGTCTAGTAAAGTGTTTCTATACAGAGCGGCAATTTCCTGATAATGGTATCGTATACAGTTGCGTTATAGGGGTTGAGATTCCTTGGTAATGGTTTACTGTATGATCTACATATTCATAGGGAATTTCTTGGTAAAGGTCCTGCGTAAAGTTTCTTCAAAGAAAACGGATTTGTTATAATTGTGGACTGCTTGCGATACATTGAGTAGGACATACACTGAATGTGTTCTAATGAACGGTTTATATACAGAAAATTAGGCTTTGTTAAATAAGGTAATGGCGAATTACCCCTCCCCCCCCCCATTATAACATTTTACGACAGCCATTTCATATTTTTAACATAAAAAGCATCTAATTATACATTACTGCTTATTCTTTAATTCATTAAAAAAGAAGTGGCCACTGTGTCTTAGCTTGGGCACAATTATTGATATATGCCGTTTTTGAAGGTACATAGCCCTTATCTAAAGATGTTAAAGTGTATGATCGAATAGCATTATGGACAATATCATACAGTGGTTGAAATATGACATTTCGGAATACATATTAAGAGATTGTATTACATTAGTAATAACATTATTGTAATGGTTAAAACACCATCAAATATATTACAAAATTGTTCACTGCCAACTGATAAAGAAAAGATACATAGCTACAATTACAAATTAATGTGAAAGATGAGTCTAATGCATTTTAACAAATTTTGTTTATCTGGTTAAACTGTCCTTAAAAAAGGCCGTGAATCGCCAAGATCAGTTATATATAATCTGTTCCTTTTCTTAGACAGTAAATTCGCTACAGCAGTAAACCCACTCTCAGCTAAATAGAAAGATAGAAATGCCATTAATAATTGCTGCACTATTTCCCATAATCCAGGTAGAGTGATGCTATTGATTTATGAAGACAGATCTTTTGGTATCTACTGCAGAATTTTAATTTTAGTTCTTCATTTATTGCGAATTATATGAGTTCCTCTTCTAAATTTTATGATCCTGCTGTGTGATCAAGGGAAAAGATCTAGAACCCGACTTGGTACATTTATATTTAAAATATTCTTAAATCGCTCATTGAAATCAGCACGGAGAACCTACACATATTTGTAGTATGTACGTAATCAGGCCTGTTTGAGAGACACTTATGATAAATTTGAAATTTGGCTATATTTCCCTTGGTATAGATTCCGCATGAACAGAAGATTCTACACAGAAGCGGAAATATCATTTTTTGTTTTAATTTAATTAAATTCATCACTTTGTAGTTGTAGATTGACGTGATTAAATATTGTATATAGATCTGTCGAATATGTGATGCCATTTTTGAATGTAATCAGGCTGGCTGTCAATCCGTCGTATCTGGATTTAGTAACTCCTAGTACTGAATCAAACAAATTGTAAAATCGATTCAGACTCTTTTGAAAACAAACGAACTTCTGTGTCAAACAGTAAACGATTGATGCGATTGTGTTTGTGGGTCTCACCAATGGCTCACTAGACAAACCAACCATGCAACAAAAAACCTTAGTTTATGAAATGCCTTTATATTGAGGTTATCTTTTTATACGAGCTTCATGGCACGTCATATATACAATTACGTAGTCGTAACCTTCCATAACAGTTACCATGCTGTTCCAACAGGTCGACGTTGTGCTTGAACTAGTTTTGGGCCGGACGTAGGTGGGCGAAACAACAAAGAAACATGTCGCAAGGGCTTGAGTTGTGCCCTGATGTCGACGTCGGTTTCGGCGACATTAGACTCCAAACACCATTCAGTCGGATGTCTGCTGGAACAGAGGGCGGAGCACTTATTGGAATGCCCTACGTGCTGTGTGGCCAGTTTCTAATCAAGAATCAAGAAAACGATTGATACCATCGTTTTCACTACAAATTGGACTAAATAATCTGTCCTCTTACTTTCTTCTAATTACTTGTTGTAATAGTCATTGTTTCGATTGGTCTGTTCTCAGTGACTTGAGTACACAGGCTGAAAGTCTTGATGAGACCACATTTTTTTTGAGGATGTGGTTGTTCAAGTACGGACAACCTCTTTACTTGTGTTGCAAAGCGATTTGGTGCTGCTAGAACAGACGTGGTTCAATTCCCATCAGTTGTAAGAATTATTTTCATTTATCCTCATGCTTCCTACTTGAATTTGCTTGTTTATTCAATATCTTTTCATCTAGTCTTAAAATGTGACTAAGGTATTTTCATCTGCGTTTTCTTAAGACGTTTGAAACATATTCTTGGTGTGTTTTGTTTCTTAAATCACTATTTGGGACAAAACTGCTCCATTTTATGTTCATCAGTTTCCGGAGACATTTGTTATTGAAACGAATTAATTTTTGGTCTGTTTTAGAAAAAAGTGGTACAACATTATTTTGGAGAGTTGATTCATCGAGTTGAATGGAAGATTGGCATGTCTGCAAATAATCGAGCAATGATTCTTCAAAGCTTTCAGTCATTTTATGGATTTTTCTCTGCACAGAAGTATTGCTCAAAGGAATTTTGTGGAGGATATTTGACGGCTTATGAAACACAGTGGTTATGACTTGTTTTACTGATGGCAAGTTTATTCCTTACTCATCATATGTGGTTTTCCAGCATTGCCGATTAATAATGAAATATTATAAGAAGCTTGTAACCCGTCAGTATCTTGTCTAGTGGATGACGAAAAATGTTTTGATATAATTGGACGCTTAATTTAATTGGTCGATGTTTTTCTTTTAGTACCCTAAAATAGGACACATTCTTATCCTTTTTGTAGGAATGCAAATGCTCTTGTAGCCTTGTAGGCTTTATTGCTTTATTTGAAAATACTTAACTGACTTCTTCTTCTTCTTTCGTTCACTTGAAACATGTCTATATCTGTAATTCTGTCTCCTTAATAAAACTCACTGTCTTTTGTAGTTCATACAGTGTCCCATAGAGTTTTGATTCCAGTGTTGTTTCCTCTGGCCAATATGTCTGCCTCAGCGTTTCATGCTCAGAACACTCTTGAAGTATATGTTTGGCACTCTGTGCTGCCTGTCCACATGTACACATGGCCGTGTTGCCAATCTTGAACTTTGTATACATGTGACTGCGGAGTCGGTTGTGTCCTGTTCTGAGACGTAGAATTATAACTTGTTATGATCTGTTCATATTGTGATAGTCATCTTGTGTTGGTGTTTGTGGCTTTCTTATTGACTTTATCATCTGTTTTTTCTGATGGTAGGTGATTGGTATATCTGGTTGGTCTTCGGCAGCACCTTCCTTAGCCAGTTTGTCTGCTTTTTCATTTCCTGGTATTCCACAGTGAGAGGGTATCCACTGCATGGTTACCCTATACTGGTAAGACAATTCGCTAAGTAGTTTTTTTAAGTCTGTTAGTTTTCCAGACTGGAGAGCTTGAAGCACTGACCTTGCATCTGTCAGGAATACCACAGGCTGTAGGTCAGAGTTGGAGTTCAGCAGTTTTTTAGCTCCCACACTAATTGCCTGGATTTCTGCATCATAATTATTGCAGAATTTTCCTGTCGGTGTTCTGATTGTATCTCTAGGCTTGTGTGGATATTCTATATATACACCTGCACCTCCATTCCTCACAGCATTCTGTGCTGACCCATCTGTGTACACTCTGACCCATATATCTTGTGGATATTCCTCATCCAGGAAACTGAGGGTGACTGTCATTCGCTGCACACTGTTCTGTTCGTCCTCGCTTAGTATTCCTTTCACATGGGTCTGAATGTATATTGGCATTCCATGGCTTTCACTCCACGGGGTTTGCTCTGGTACAGACCTTAAGGGGCTGTCAACTTCAGGTAGGTCTGTAAGTTGTCTACGGAGTCGTTTAGCTTGATGGATAAAGCTGCTCCTTTTCAGTCGTCCCATTGCTAGATTTTGGAATCTTTCCTTCATTGGATGGCTTGGCATACACTGAAACTTTTCTGCTTGAATTAGTACTTTTGTGTCTCTGCGTTCGCCAAGTGTTTGCATTCTTCCCATTTTCTGCATCTCTGCTATGGGTGTTGATTTCATTGCTCCCAACATTATTCTAAGTGCCTGGTTTTGCACTTTATCTAGATCTTGTAATGTGGTGTTTGATGCAGGACACCACGCAGCTGAACCGTATTCCAGGTGTGGTCTTATGCCTTGCTGGTAAACTTTACTGAGTATATTTCCACTGGCTCCCCATGTGGTTCCACTTAGTTTTCTCAGGATAGCTAGCTTCCTCCTGGCTTTTGTTGTTGCTTTGTTTATGTGCTGCTTCCATGTCAGCTTATCATCAAAAGTAACTCCGAGGTATGTGGGTTGTTTGTCTTCTTTCAAGAGCTCTCCATCTATCTTGATATGACCAGCTTTTTGTTTTGGTGAGAGGGTAAAGAGTGTAGTGCTGCACTTATCTGTGTTAATGCTGACGCACCATCTATTTGCCCATAAGGTTAGGGCATCGATAGCTCTTTGTATTTGTTTAGTGGCCACTGTTGCATGTTCTTCCGTGCACCAGATCACCAGGTCGTCAGCATACATTGCCACTTTGATCCCGTGTGGTAGTTCAGCAACTAGGTCATTGATGTAAACCAAGAAAAGTGTACGTGACAGGACTCCTCCCTGGGGGACTCCATGACGCAGTAGAACTTTCTTGCTCTTGCGACCATCTAATTGTACCCTGGCTCTTCTATTATGCAGGTATGCTTTTACCCATTTGTACATTCTTGAGCTAACCCTGCAATTTCGCAATTTCTTTAGGAGCCCTTCTTTCCAGACCTATCAAATGCTTTCCTGAGGTCTATCCATGCTGCTAGTACCAGTTTCTTTTCTTGGAAGGCATCCTCAATCTCTTGGGAGAGGTAGGTTGCCTGATCTTCAGTAGAGTAGCACTGTCTGAAACCTGCTTGCTGTGATACCAGAAGGTTTTCACTTTCAAGGTACCACTGCATCCTAAGATTGATAATGCGTCACATTGTTTGTGCATAGACAGCTTGTGAGGCTGATGGGCCTGTAGTTGGAGACTGTGTTGCCATCTTTTCCTGATTTGAGGAGTGGTATCATTATTGCTTCTCTCCACGCCTGTGGTACATTACCTGTGGACCAGCTTGTGTTAAAGATCTGCAGTAGCTTTGCTCTTGCTGCACTTCCCAGGTTTCTAATCATTTCATTGGACACTCCATCAGCTCCAGGGGACTTTTTCATTTTCAATTTGGATATTGCATGCTCCAGTTCTCTCATTGTGATTGGTGCCTCCATGACTTCAGGTATAGGTTCACCTTGTCCAATGTTTTGCTGGTTCTCTCGAACCTCCTGTTGTTTGTCTGGGCTGACTTTGACGTTATTGTCTTCTGCAAAGGAATCTGCAAAGTAATCAGCTGCATGTTTACCTGTTAAAATGTTACTATCTTTATAAAGTGTGATCCTGGTATTTCTCCCTGTACCTTCATCATTTAGTTGTTTTACAAGTTTCCATAATTTCCTAGTATCTCTTTCTAGGTTCAGCGACTCTGTTTTTTCTTTCCAGCTGCTCCGTCTGGCTTGTAACTTGGCTCTTTGAAATTTAGCCTTTGCTTGCTGATATTTGTTGTGATGTTCTTGGCTAGGTCTGTTCTCAGCCTGCTGTCTAGATATTTCCATCTCATTTTGCAGCTTTTCCAGTTCATCATTCCAGTAGTGTTTGTAGTTTTTGCGTGCCCCCCTGGGTATGGTTTTACTAGCAGCATGTAGTATACATCTATTAAATTCACTCACTGCTCTATTGATGTCTTTGTCCAAGTTCATGTCCTTAGCTAGAACACTGGTTAAATGCTGGTACATTTTCCAGTCTGCCCTCTTATAGTTCCACCTAGTGAGCGTGCTGCTGTCCTTGGTAAATTCATTGTGGATTTCCAGAAATACTGGTCTGTGGTCACTACCTCCAAGCTGCTTTCCAACAACACGTGTGATGTTCCATTCCAAGCCTGGTGAGTGGAATGCTAGGTCTGGTGTAGAGGTGGTGTGCCATGCTCTCGAGTAGAAGGTTGGCGAGTCTGCTGGCTGGTTAATAAGGATGAGATTATTTTCATCCTGCCAGCTCTCAAGTTCCTCACCTCTCTTGTCGATATGATCGTAGCCCCAGCTCTGAGAGTGGCTGTTGAAGTCACCACACACCATAAGTCTCTCTTTGTCTGGAATTGTGTCTAGTGCCAATGGTTTATCATTTGGGCAGTAGTAGTTCAGGAGATGGAATTCTGCACTGTCTGTTTTTAGTTGGAGCATCTGGTATTCTGCCCCTTCCATATATACTTCAAGCTGACATGCGCTGATATTGTTTTTAACAAGTGTCAGAATTCCACCCTTTCGCCTGTCCTTTCGGTCAGATCGGTAGCACTGGTAGCCTCTGATTTTGAAGGCTATGTCGCTGCTGAGGTGTGTTTCTTGGATACAGCATATGTTAACTTGTTCTTCACTGAGGACATTTTCAAGTTCCAATTTTTTGCTGTATCCATCTCTTTTACTGTTGACACCCTCAGCATTCCAGTGCATTATTTTTATTGGTCGTTTGTTTGTTTGGCCAGTAGCTCTATTCCCTTGCCTCCTGGCTCCTCGGGGCAATTGAGAAGGACTTCCAGTAACTGAGGTTGGGCCCTTTCGAGGTATAGGGCCCGGCACCGTCCCTGCCTGAACGTCCGCCACAGGGCAGGCACCATAACTATTTATAGATGTAGACATGTTTCCATTGTGTTTTGTGCGTGGCATCCTGATTATCTGTGCGCCTTTTGGCTGGATGCCTCCGTCGTCAGCACTCTGCTTACTAGGGCAGGACTATGGTCCTGCTCGAGTGGGACTGCCCGACCAGTCTTAGTTTCCAGCCCCTGATGGCTGAACTAAGCCCCATCACCTCTGCACGGTGCTGGTCTCGATGGAGACTTAACTGACAAATCAAGGACATAGGTAATAAATCGTTCGTAGAAGATTGAATGAATCCATATTTCAAATTTTTAGTACTGTGCTGTGGACACTTCTTCTTAGATTCAGACATAATGAAGTAATAAAATGTGCAGCAATGTTCACAAAATAAAAGCTTGAATGTACACTTTGTATGACACCACATATGCACCACACTTTGCATGACACCACATATGCACCACACTTTGCATGACACCACATATGCACCACACTTTGTATGACACCACATATGCACCACACTTTGTATGACACCACATATGCACCACACTTTGTATGCCACCATATATACACCACACTTTGTATGACACCACTTATGCACCACACTTTGTATGACACCACATATGCACCACACTTCGTATGACACCACTTATGTACCACACTTTGTATCACACCACTTATGCACCACACTTTGTATGACAACACATATACACCATACTTTCGACTTATGATTGTTGGAAATCAAATTTCCAACAAAGTTCAAATATTTTTTTTTAAAGTAATCAAATGTTAGGATGAACAAGAACAATTAACAACATGACACAGAGGAAAGTCCAACACAGAATTGGGTAGCACAGGGTTGATACGCATAAATAATGATCAAATAAGATGTTGCAAGTTTCAGTAAAGAGTTAAAGTCAATACCATAGATCGTATATAGAACTATGTCTCATAACGTTCACCATGATCACCTACGCTAAACTGTAAATATAGTACTACCTACACACAAATGTCTATCTTTACGAGTAAATAAATATCTATTAAACGGGGGTGGACATACATACAGCTGCACGTGGAAGACAATTTCAGCGGTAAAATATAGCTTATGATATTGATCTGTTATAAGATATATAAGTAAAGGTTGTTGGATTTCCATTTTGTTTTCATATTTTGAGTTCCAGAATAGCTCTGTAATGTTCGTGTCTTCTTAGATCGTGTAACGTTTGATTTGGAAGTACTTATATGGCACTGTTTAACATAAAAGTGCATGTAGTTTACCTGTATCGTCATCATCAGGTATCGTCTCCGGATCGAAGGTTGGCTGGGACGTTGGCTAAGTTGGCTAACCTCTTATATCTCTTTCCTGTCTAGTGCACACAGCTAGACTGCATTATGTCCATCTAATTATGTTTCCATTATATTGTATCTCTATCTTTTGCTGTGCCCCTTAGACTCTCTCTACCTGCGAGTAACGTCTTTAAAAACGTGTGTTTTTTTTAATATATCAAAAATATTGTATTCAATATTACTATTGTCACATGTACAATATGGAAAACAGAAATACAAGAATAAACTAAAACAAACATATATAAAGCACACAAAAAGGCCGTTTCCAGAGAACTTTTCTACGCCTGATGCTACAAGGCATACAGGGGTATACAAGAAAGGAAAGAAAAGGTGATCATATGTGAATAGTTTATTTGATGTAAGTAGTCACATGATTATGTCTCCAATATGAAAATGTGAGAGCTTACGATTATCGTCTCTAGCAAAGCTGATCTTGCATAAATCATAAGGCAATATATGAAAGTTGAAAGTATATTGCATGTGGCAACATATGGTTGTGAGACGAGGGCAATGATATCCACAATGGTGTAACATATGATTGTGAAACTAGGGTAAAGGAATCCACAATGGTGTAACATATGATTGTGAAACTAGGGTAAAGGAATCCACAATGGTGTAACATATGATTGTGAAACTAGGGTAAAGGAATCCACAATGGTGTAACATATGATTGTGAAACTAGGGTAAAGGAATCCACAATGGTGTAACATATGATTGTGAAACTAGGGTAAAGGAATCCACAATGGTGTAACATATGATTGTGAAACTAGGGTAAAGGAATCCACAATGGTGTAACATATGATTGTGAAACTAGGGTAAAGGAATCCACAATGGTGTAACATATGATTGTGAAACTAGGGTAAAGGAATCCACAATGGGAAAGAAAATATTGGCATTTGAAATGAAATGTTATAGAAAGATTCTAAGAATGTCATGGACAAAAAGACAAACCAATACAGACACCAACAAAGATCTGAATATAAAATAAGACTAGCCTTTCGAAACTATCATAATAACTCAAGATAACATATTTCGTATATATAAAAAGACACAACGGATTAGACGGATTAATCATGGAGTATGAAGTTCCAGGAGAGAAAACAAGACAACAATAGACACAGGATATTGAATGCCTTCTCAACATGAAATTAAAAAAGGCTAGAACTAATGGATATCCTAATATCCATTAAACACTGAATATCTTGCACAGAAACAAAAGGTTTACAGAGTGACAGTGAGAACAAAGTTTTGTAACCGAAACATTCCATATATGATAATGCTGATGGTGAGCTTATTGCATTTTAAAATAAAGACTGAATCTATTTGGTTTATGTTTTTTATTTGATTTTGTTCTTAAAAATATGACTTCAGTGGCTGTTGGATCCATGTAAATGTATGTTCCAAATATGTTTGCTGTAATATATCCTACCATCGTAACAAACCTTTGAGAGAAGGATAATCTACAATCTGAAACAGACAATCTTTATTCTATATTTACACATGAACAGAATAGATAGTACTGTCGTATATGCCATTTTGTTCAGGGGGAGGTACCGTTAACAAATTCTATTTTCTTAAGATGGGCGGTGGGTTTGAACCTTACATACCTCAACACACGTCTACAGTTTTGTTCAACAGTGGTTAGGCTTTAATTAATATTCACAAAAGAACCTGCTACAGACTTCCCTATACTAAATTCAAGTAAAATAAAAAAAACACGTGAAAGTAATTATGTTTGATACATTTTCAATGCCGCCAAAAACATAACAATGTATACATAAAAAAATATCATGGCCAATGATTTTTTAAGAATGGCAAGCCAAAATGGCTACGTTGAAATATAAACTGCGTTTTAGGAGCTGTCAATTGAAACTTGATTTTTTGACCAAGTTGATTCTTGATTCTTGAACCAAACCCTTGATTCTTGAACAAAACTTTTGAATATTGAACAAAACTGTTGATTCTTCAACGAACTTGATTCTTGAAACTGTTGATATGTTTCAAAGATGATTCCTGAAACTGTTATTTTCATAAAATGTTGATTCTTGAAAGAAAACTGTAGATTCTTGAAAGAAACTTGACTTTTTTAAATTGTTCATTTTTTGAACTTTTTATTCTAGAAAAATACTGTTGGTCGTGAAAGAAGCTTAACTCTTGATAGCAACGGTTGATTCTTTTTTTTAAATTATTTTTTTTGTGAAAGAAACTATTGCTCTTGAAAGAAACTATTAATTCTCAAAAGACACATTTGATTATTGAAAGAAAATATTGATTCTCGAAAGAAACAATTGATTCTTGAAAGAAACTATTGCTCTCGAGAGAATCAATTGATTATTGAAAGAAATGGTGAATATTTTGACATTTCTGACAGCAGATTTGGATGCTGGTAAATTGTCATATTTCTTCAACATTTGTGTTTGTCTTTAAATTATTAATTAGTTTTTCTAGTCTTACTATCTTATTTATGTAACAACTTCTAACACATTACTACAAGCTTTTTCTATTCTATGGTAAGATGCAGAAGTGCTTGTGTTTTTAACGTGACCAAAAATAACACTTCAAAGACTAGTTAAAAGTAAGATTGGAAAACTTTAGTATAAACCATAATATATGTGAAGATGCTACACGACGCCGAATTAGATTTCGCTCTTTAATTTTAAAAAAATAATGGAAGTATCATCTTGAGATAAAACAAGGACTAAAAAACAGCCCGGCAGAAAACAAATATCTAGAAATACAAGGGTCATGATTAATCTTCAATACATAAACAACGACATACATGAAACGGAATTACAAATAGTGGGTGTAACAAAAAACCGCCACCACTAATGATGGCCGAAGTAACGAATAAAAAGTAATATTTTGTATAAAAATAAATGTGCCTTCAGTTCTTTTCTTTTCCTGGGTTTCTAATTACGACAATCTCTCTAATTCTACGATCATAAGACTTCGTGTCCTACTCAACATTTTGCTTTCTTACTTCCCAGCTTAAAAAGTTACAAATCTCTTCCAAATATGTAATCACGACAGATCTCAATAAAGTCTCGTCACTAGGCTATGCCTCGAACCCTCAGGCGAGGGATTAATAATGTGTGCTACTGATTGCGAATATGAAATCCCATTGATAATCTGTACAAATTGATGGTTTACGTAGTTGTTTTTCTTGTTGTTTTTGTTGTTGTTGTTGTTTGTGTTGTTGTTTTTATGTTAGTTTGTTTTGTTTACAGTTTTTTTTATTTATTTTATTTTTAATAGAAGGTCCAGAGAAAACATCTTGTCTGTTGACTGGTTTATTCATTTGGTGAAGTATATGTATAGAATAGGGACAGCACAGCGGATTTGGTGAAGTATATGTATAGAATAGGGACAGCGCAGTGGATTTGGTGAAGTATATGAATAGAATAGGGACAGTGAAGTGGATTTGGTGAAGTATATGTATAGAATAGGGACAGCGCAGTGGATTTGGTGAAGTATATGAATAGAATAGGGACAGCAAAGTGAATTTGTTGAAGTATATGAATAGAATAGGGACAGCGCAGTGGATTTGGTGAAGTATATGAATAGAATAGGGACAGCGAAGTGGATTTGGTGAAGTATATGAATAGAATAGGGACAGCGCAGTGGATTTGGTGAAGTATATGAATAGAATAGGGACAGCGAAGTGGATTTGCACAGCAACATGAAGTGTTCTTCTTCTACTTTACTTTTAGACCCCTGCTGACAAGTTGCATGTAGTCTAGAGAAACCCATGCTGACAAGTTGCATGTAGTCAAGAGAAACCCCTGCTGACAAGTTGTATGTAGTCTAGAGAAATCACTGCTGATTAGTAGTATGTAGACTAAAGAAACCCCTGCTGACAAGTTGTATGCAGTCTAGAAAAACCCTTGCTGACAAGTTGCATTTAGTCTAGAGAAACCCCTGCAGACAAGTTGTATGTAGTTTAGAGAAACCCCTGCTGACAAGTTGTATGTAATCTAGATAAACCCCTGCGTGACAAGTTGTATGTAGTCTAGAGAAACCCCTGCGGATAGGTTGTATGCAGACTAAAGAAACCCCTGCTGACAAGTTGCATGTAGACTAAAGAAACCCTGCTGACAAGTTGTATGTAGTCTAGAGAAACCCCTGCTGACAAGTTATGTGTAGTCTAGAGAAACCCATGCTGACAAGTTGTATGCACTCTAGAGATACCTTTGCTGACAATTTGTATGTAGTCTAGAGAAACCCCTGCTGACAAGTTATATGTAGTCTAGAGAAACCCCTGCTGACAAGTTGTATGCACTCTAGAGATACCTTTGCTGACAATTTGTATGTAGTCTAGAGAAACCGCTGCTGACAAGTTATATGTAGTCTAGACAAACCCCTGCTGACAAGTTGTATGCACTCTAGAGATACCTTTGCTGACAATTTGTATGTAGTCTAGAGAAACCCCTGCTGACAAGTTGTATGTAGTCTAGAGAAACCCTTTCTGACAAGTTGTATGTAGTCTAGAGGAACCCCTGCTGACAAGTTGTATGTAGTCTAGAGGAACCCCAGCTGACAAGTTGTATGTAGTCTAGAGAAACCCCTGCTGACAAGTTGTATGTAGTCTAGAGAAACACCTGCTGACAAGTTGTATTTAGTCTAGAGAAACCCCTGCTGACAAGTTTCATTTTGTCTAGAGAAACCCCTGCTGACAAGTTGTATGTAGTCTAGAGAAACCACTGCTGTCAAGTTGTATGTAGTCTAGAGAAACCCCTGCTGACAAGTTGTATGTAGTCTAGAGAAATCCATGCTGACAAGTTGCATGTAGTCTAGAGAAACCCCTGCTGACAAGTTGTATGTAGTCTAGAGAAATACCTGCTGACAAGTTGTATGTAGTCTAGAAAACGGTATGCGTTATATCATGTTTTACAGCTGATATGCGATGTCTGCGCCTATTATGTAAAAACATGCGACTTTAGCATGACGTTGGTTCATGTTGACCCATACAACTAAACAATTCCCTGATCCCATTAATCACCTCTTACAACCTGCATGGAAAGTGTCAATTTTGCTATTCTTTGCATTACCTTGGGACCACAACGTAACACGGAAGGTACAATGTTCAATTATTTATAGATGTAAAATCAGTGTTTTACCTTGCTATGATTTTATTAGCCAGTCGAACATTCTTAGTTAAGAGAAAAGTGATAATATTATCTGGTGATGATTAACGAGTTCTTTACATTGACACTATCATAGACTGAAAGGATCAATCTCTGACACATTGACACTATCATAGACTGAAAGGATCAATCTCTGACACATTGGCACTATCATACACTGAAAGTATCAATCTCTGACACATTGACACTATCATTGGACTGAAAAAGGACCAAGTTCTAACACCTTGACACTATCGTTAGACTGAACGGACCAAGCTCTTTGATATTATCATTAGACTGAAAGGACTTTGCACTGAAACATTTACACTATCATTAGAAAGAACCTTGCACTGACACATTGATACTATCATTAGACTGAAAGGATCTTGCACTGACACATTGACACTATCATTGCTCTCTGGACAAAATGGCAGAATGCCTCCTATTAATCGTATTGTGTCTGTGCCCATCGGTTACTGAACATGTTTACGTCATCACGGCGGAGAATAACGCATAAATAATTAGAAAACATCAATTAAGGTTTTACGTAGATTTAACAAAATAACACTATTCAAAACGATTATTATGCCAGCGCTGTGCTACCAAGGCCAAATATGGACAACGACAGCGCAAGACAAGCGTTAACTTGTGATAGCTGAAATGGCGTGCTTACGCAGAATCCTAGGAATATCGTTAAAAGACAGGGTGAGGTATGAGGACATCCGACAAAGAAAAACCGGCACCACCCCAATCTTAGAATACATCAAGAGACAACAGATCAAATGGTTTGCACACGTCAGCAGACTACCATCAGACAGCGTACCACAGCGAGTTATGCTACACAGATACAGCGAAGGCAGACCTATAGACCGACCACGAAAACGATGGGCCACTAGATGAAAGAAGCGACAAATTCTACAATATACTCAGCACACAGGAGGGCCGTCTCCAGAAAACTCTTCTACCCCTGACGCCGAAAAGCAACAAAGGGTTTCAGCGAATATATAGATAGATAGAATTAAGGTTTGAATCAGGTCCATTTATCTGACACCTATTCGTCTTGCAACGTGGGCCAATACGTTTTCTGTACTCGACCAATTCGCATCCCTATAAAAAAAAGATACGTTGGTGGTTTTGATTAAAAGCTATCTTATTTAGGGATTGGTGTTCGTTTATACGGGATATGTGTTGACTTAAGTTGCCAGGCAACGAATAGATATCAGCTGAGCGGATCTAATTCAAATGCAATATGTTTAGTCCGATTATTTTTTTCTATATAAATCCTGGATGTTTCGTAATTACATTATTCAGATTATGGGAAAGGGGGGGGGTGTTCAACCCCAGGACAAGCTTTCTTCGTCGTTAGTCATACCTGCATGACATGTAGTAATATTACTATTCTATTCTTCTTCTTCAGCGTTCATTCTCAAACTCCCTCTGGATCTCCCTTGTAGCAGAACCACAATCCTACTAGATTGTCAGTAGGATGTAGTCCGGAGAAAGGGAATGCGTTGTTTCGCCGTTTTATTTCCGCCAATGGTCCGACACATTCATCTTCTATTCTATTATATTCCCCGGCTCCAGTCTCGATAGTACTATTGATACGGGAAAGGCAGACAGAACCACATATAGACACGTGTATGACTGAAATTGGCGAGGGGCAATGGGCGAGATAGAAAAATGGATAGTGATGTGAATGAATATATGAATGAAGAATGGATAGACTGAAACTCTTGTTCAAATGAAACAAGAAAACATTTGTTACCTACACGTTTGTGGAGGACATGAATATACCAGGACTATGTAACTCACACAATTATATTATACAGATATACGTAGTTGCCGGGAATTCTGTTGAAAATGTCAGAGAGTATTCTCATGGTTAGTCAAATATAAATTGTTTAAACAAAAATACCAGAAATCTCTAAATACAAAGAAGTACAATATAACTAGACACGAGACTGGCTTCAAGATTAAAAATAATTGATTATTGAAGTGGATTACTAGATACGTGTGGTAGCAGGATTGAATGATTGAAGTGGATTACTAAATACGTGTGGTAGCAGGATTGAATGATTGAAGTGGATTACTAGATACGTGTGGTGGCAGGATTGAATTATTGAAGTGTACTACTAAATACGTGTGGTGGCAGGATTGAATGATTGGAGTGGATTACTAGATACTTGTGGTGGCAGGATTGAATGATTGAAGTGGATTACTAGATACTTGTAGTGGCAGGATTGAATGATTGAAGTGGATTACTATATCTTGTGGTGGCAGGATTGAATGATTGAAGTGGATTACTAGATACTTGTGGTGGCAGGATTGAATGATTGAAGTGGATTACTAGATACTTGTGGTGGCAGGATTGAATGATTGAAGTGGATTACTAGATACTTATGGTGGCAGGATTGAAAGATTGAAGTGGATTACTAGATACTTATGGTGGCAGGATTGAAAGATTGAAGTGGATTACTAGATACTTGTGGTGGCAGGATTGAATGATTGAAGTGGATTACTAGATACTTGTGGTGGCAGGATTGAATGTAATCGATGACATTATCTCTAGGGATAGCCAAATGAAATAGTTTCTAAAGGTGAGACGATAGTCCTGAAACAACAGATGTTGGATCAAAGACTAGACAAGAACTCCTTGCATTGACCTCCAAGCAGTAAAGAATACTAATTGTTGTGATGGAAAATGATGATTTGATTATGAATATAGAGATTGCGAACGTGCCAGGAGCTGTCACACATGGATGCTGTTAATTACACAACACAATGTGCCAGGGCTGCCTTCAATCACATATAATGTGGACCACCAAAATAACTGTATGGGGAAGTAATAAAAATAATAATATGGAAAAACATCATTCCTAGAATAGACAATTAATTGAAATACTCTTCCTACTTGAGACCATGGCTGGATAAAGGGAAGGCACTACTTCTGCCGGAAACTGTGTTCTCTCACTGAATTAGCACATTTATTGATTATCTTAACAGAAAACGGTATCTATCTATCTATCTATCTATCTATCTATCTATCTATCTATCTATCTATCTATCTATCTATCTATCTATCTATCTATCTATCTATCCATATATCTCTCTTTCTTTCTATCTATCTATCTATTTATCTATTTATCTACCTACCTACATATAATGTGATATGCCATAAACTAATAAAGTAATGTCATATATGGAGATATAATGTCATATGCCATAAACTAATAGGGCAATGTCATATATGGAAATATGTCATATTTTGCTCCTCGATAACAAGTGTTGATATCTATTTCTTTTGCCACTTTTGAAAATTCAGTAAAACTATGTCCTTTGTTATTAGTTTAAGCTAATACGAACGGTTCGGGTCGCAATTGTCCATGGACAGTTTAGGCATGAATTTAGGCGAAACATGGACAGTGTATGCTAGACATGCAAGAAAATTAAATCATTTCTATCTTACCTGCCTACGTAAATTACTAAACATCCATTGGTGGGACAAAGTACCAGACTACGAGGTCTTGGAAAAATCAACCTCAATAAGCATCCACACAATACTTATGAAGGCGCAAGCACGCTGGGCAGGCCATCTTGTGCGTATGGAGAACTCGCGTTTGCCAAAACAAATATATTATGGAGAACTCAAGGCAGGATTTCGAAAGGCTGGTGGACAGAAAAAGCTCTTCAAAGACACGCTCAAGTCATCCTTGAAACATCTTAACATTGACGTAGGCGCTTGGGAGAGCCTCGCTCAGGATAGAACAGCATGGCGTTACAGCATTAGAACGGGAGCACTAGCGGCGGAAGAATTCAGACAAGATACTGCAAGACAGAAGCGGACACGTAGAAAAGAAAAAACATCTCAACCTCACATAGATACCTTCTATTGTTGTCAATTCTGTAAAAGAACATTTTGTGCGCGCATTGGACTTTCTAGTCATTTAAAAACGCACTATTAACTTTTATTATTTTTATTATTTATTGTTATTATTATTATGCTTGAGTTTTTGGTCGTCGTCGATCACGACGGACGAACATCATCAGGCATGGATTTACCACTGTAGACAGATTTCTGTCTATCCGTGACTTTCAAGCAACTCTCCACTGTTAAGTACTACTTACGTTGAACACAAGTTCTGCACAGCTGTTGAGAAAGAAGTGCAGACTTTGGTAAGTGATAATGTCAAAGAGGGGGATGTGATTATATATACTGATGGATCTGTGGTTAGATAGTGGATTGAGGCCTTGAGAAACACGAGACTGAAAGTGGTCACATTTATTTTCGTGCCGGGGCATGTCGGTGTTCGAGGCAATGAAAGAGTAGATAAATTGGTGTCATGCATGATTGTGGTACAGACCAATGGGGCAATGGATCGAGCTGATGTTTCGAACTACTTAAAAGATATATCATGCGAGAGTGAGACTAATGTGGATGATGATTCCTTTTCAATGGCCAAGAATGAAGATCAGGGATTGAAATGCGGTGTTGCTAGAAGTGAACAGTTTGGAGGGCGCATAAGAATGATGGTCAACTAGTATAGGACCGGTACTGTCAGCAGATGTATAATCGCAGATACACTTAGATAGAGATCGGAGCAAATCTGGACGTGTCTAGTTTGCAGTGATGATGATCCGACGACTAACTAACTAACTAACAAGCTTGTTTTGAAGTTTTACGATCACCAACAGAATATCGAACTATTAGATATATAGACGAAAACGTAAAAATAACAACATACAAGACATTTTCAGCGTTTCAACCGTTAGATCTTCTTTAATAATACAACAAACAAATAGTGAAGAAAACAGTAAAAATAATGGTACTCATGACGGATGTACTAGAACGCAGACTTGATTAAACAGTAGGACATCAAAGGTGACAACGACATACGTATACACAAATAGTCATTGAAACGAGATTTTCAAAATGGAAGCCGGACATGAGAACAGGATGAAAAAACTATTACTGAAAAAAAATGGACCACACAAATAAAAAATTAAAGAAATAAATGATCTGAATAAATTAACGGAATTGAAATATAATGCTATATATCAAAAATAATAGAGTAGTAATGAATATTTAGAATTAATGTCTTATACTTTGAACTAATATTCAGCAATTGTCATACGTGGATATATGAACACAAATGTTATATTTAGTTAGATCTTCTATACCGCCAACTGTCTCGGAAATATGGTAAAAAGGGAAACCTGCTGCATTTAACGAGGCGCTATTAGTCACACAGCAAACTAACCTCAGACTGCAGAGCAAAATTAGCTGTTTTGGTTGGCCGGTTAAATTCAGGTGCGTAGTGCCGGAATAGGGCCACTACTGATGGCTGAATTAATTGTTGCTATTTTTTAAATTATGATTCAATGATCACAAATATGGCCCGCGTGATCAAAGTAAAAGTATGATGCATTTCATGTAAACCTATCAAATGGTGTCAATGACGATAATCAAGAATCTTTTTTTTTTTTTTCCTTCTTGGCATTACATATTTTACATTATGATTTTCTTATCGCTTCTTAGAGTCGTGGTTTATTACTTACCTTCAATAGTTTGTGATATGATATCTTGTGGGCTCCAGGATATAGTAATTTTAAATCAGCTTACATGTTAGTATAAATTACTAGGAGAGATTGATTTGGCCCCGACTAAAAAGCCTTCATCAGGACAAACTCTAAGACCACAGTACAACGAATCTTACATGTTGACAAACATGGTTATGATAGAGGGGAAGGAAACGAAGAGATAGTGAATAGATAGCGGAGGGAACAAAGATGGAGCAGCATGACAGGGGAGAAGAAAGTATTGGGGTTTGTCCTGATGAAGGCTTTTAGTCGAAATGTCGTCTGTCTCTGTATCTCGTTGTTAAGTTGTTTTATGTTTTATTTTGGAAACGTATATTTTTGTTTATCTTGATATTTGCTCTGTGTTACTTCAGCCACCTACTTCCTGTTTAGGGTTGTTACCCCACACTGGAACATTTATCCACTTATTTGGCTCGCGGCCTTATTTTGTCTATCCAGGCTGTTGAAAATGTTATAGAACAAGTATGTACAGATGAATATGTGTTTGTTTACTGTTTATTTATTTGATAGTTTTTGTTGTTTAGATCTTGAAGACCTACGAGAACGATATCTTTAGCATCATTTTGTGCAACTTTCTATTGTTTAAAGAAACCGTGAACACTGCACTCTTTTTTTGTTTTTGGAGATGCAGGAAAGTTGAGAGTGCCTTGTGTGATAAAGGTAGCCTTCTCTTGCTGCCGCCACGTCATGTACATGGTGATTTATTGTTTTTTATTTACCTTCCAACGGAAAAAATTCCGTCCCTACAGGACTCGAGTCTTGGACTAAATAGGTGTGGAATCAAAGCTTTGACATCTCGGCCAAGTGCCACACTTTCTGTCGTTGGGTTGTGAAAATCTGAAATCTTACTTTCATATCCAGATGTCTCGAACTCTCACAGATGTGAAAAAATATTTGACTGAAATATTTATCCAATAAATGTATAAATGAAATATTTACCCAATAAATGTTTGACTGAATTCATTACTCAATAAATGTTTGACTGAAATCATTACTCAATAAATATTTGACTGAACTCATTACTCAATAAATGTTTGACTGAAATATTTACCCAAATAAATGTTTGACTGAAATATTTACCCAATAAATGTTTGACTGAATTATTTGCTCAATAAATTTTTGACTAATATATTTAACCAATAATTGTTTCACTGAATTCATTACTCAATAAATGTTTGATTGAATTCATTACTCAATAAATGTTTCAATTATTTATTCAATAAATGTTTGACTGAGTTCCTGAATGCATTACTCAATAACTATTTCACTGAATTCATTACCCCATAAATGTTTTACTGAATCCATTTTTATTGAATTCATTACCCAATAAATGTTTGATTGAATACATTACCCAATAAATGTTTGATTGAATTCATTACCCAATAAATTTGATTGAATTCATTACCCAATAAATGTTTGATTGAATTCATTACCCAATAAATGTTTGATTGAATTCATTACCCAATAAATGTTTGATTGAATTCATTACCCAATAAATGTTTGATTGAATTCATTACCCAATAAATGTTTGATTGAATTCATTACCCAATAAATGTTGATTGAATTCATTACCCAATAAATGTTTGATTGAATTCATTACCCAATAAATATTTGATTGAATTCATTACTCAATAAATGTTTGATTGAACTCATTACTCAATAAATTAATGCTGACGTGTAAGTATCACTATCTTTGATTCACTTTGACTTTTTTCAACAAATAAATATTGTTTTTATTTACCGTGATCGTATTTTATTTCATTTTATTTTGTAATGTTACTGTAAACGTATGTTGTTACTGTAATCTTATTTTGTTACTGTTAAATACTCCGCGCTAATATATGTAGAACAGACACACACTAAAAGTTCGTATGACATTAAATATAGCATTGGATTACACGATACACCAAGTACAAATTACATCGTTCTGGTGTATAATCACAGTTCTGACATCAATCATAGTAAATACCTCTTTATTCTATATTGATTGTATGGATCGATATTATCTGGTGTTCAAATAGCAGCGGTTTTCAAATTGTTGGAATTGGTGTGGGTTTTTTTTTAAATTATCTTTTAATGTCGTTGTACTCATCACTTGTTCGTATGTATGTTCGTTTGTTTGTTTGAATTCCAAGTCTGATACAGTAAATGCATTAAAAAGAGTCGTGATACACTAACCATCACCAGGAGTTTCCTATGCAGAAGACTCCATCACAGCGTTAAGGTAGAAAACCCCAACCATTGCAAATCCGTATGTGTACATCGGCAGCAATTTGTCAAATACCACAACAGCATTTCTCGCTCTAGTGTGGAGTTTGGTAGTCTTCGTGCAAATTTCTAGATCCAGCGTGGTGTGAGCACGGAAACGAAAGTGAATATATACCAAGCAATAGTTCTCCTTCCCTGTTATATGCAGCTGAATCCTGGTCTGTATATGCTAGGCAAGCAAGATAGCCGTATCCTGGACCATATATGCTAGGCATGCAACGCAGCCGTATCCTGGACCATATATGCTAGACATGCAACGCAGCCGTATCCTGGACCGTATATGCTAGACATGCAACGCAGCCGTATGCTGGACCGTATATGCTAGGCATGCAAGGCAGCTTAACTCTTTTCACCTGCGGTGCATGAGTAAGCTTCTTCGTGTACGACGGCAGGATTACATCCAAGATTCATAGATTCTAGAAAATCTAAGACTGAAAGCATCTACGCCTTGTTTATCAGATCTTATCTTCGTTTGGCTGGCTACCTCGTTCGTATGAGAGATGAACGTCTCCCACAGAGACCTACTCTCAGCTGTATGAAAAGAAGCCTTCAAGCAAAGGCCAGAAGAAACGCTTCAATGACTATTTCAGGAAATCCTCAAGCAGGAGTGGTCATTATCTTTGAAAACTACAGCTGTAACCCTCCAGCTTGGCACAGTCAGACCATAGCGAATATTAAACCCTCTGAACAGGATAGATCATTACAGATTCAATAGAGAGAAAAGAGGACGGGAGAGATCAGATTGCTTCCTTCATCTCAAGACATACTTCAATTTTGATGAGGTCTCTCAGAGCCCGGATTGGAGTCACCAACCATCGGAAGACTTACAAACAATCAGACCAAATTTTACCATTCTTTATTAATGCTAATCGTAGCTTGCGAAAGGGGAATATCAATATTAATGTATGAATGTGTGTTTGGGCGTGGTAGTCGCGTGTGTGTGTACGTACGGTGTGGGCTTGTGCGTGTGAAGCATATGCAAGTTTATACGCAGCCAAATGACATATCAAAACTTACTTTTGTAACTTGACTGTATCGCGAATAAACTCATGATAAATCTGCCTACTGCATAACTAAAGCAGAATATTTATAACTGACGTTACGGTTGTGAGCAGCTTGATGCTGCCGATTATAGATTTTTGTGTATGTCTGCGTATTCAAGATTCCGCTGATTCCGCATAACGTGAACTTAACAGTTCAATAACCTCGCCTCAATTCATGCAGTCTTACATGTTCACTTTACAACGTGTACCATTCTATTTGTGCCGTCAAAGACTTAGAGAAATCGTAGGACATGTGCCGTTCTAAAAAAAAAAGGAGAATCGGCTTCCGTTCAGGTTTGTAACATGCAACAAGATCTATGAAATGTGGAAACAGAATTAATTTATATATAATTATCGCCATGAAATCTGAGATAGTTTTCTGTTATTGATACTTTCAATAAATTCATCGTGTGGGGGTGGGGGAGGGTTGGGTAGAGCGAAATCATAAATAAGATCAGAAAAATGTAACTAGGGTTCTCTGGCACAGTGGTTGAGTCATTAACCTTGTGCTCATTAGGTCACGGGTTCGAACCCCACTTGCGCCGTCTTATTTATAAAGTGGATGTTTTTGGAGATCCTGGAGGATTATCTTTTGAAGGTACGGCGTTACGTGCTATGAGTGCTACTCTCAGCAAGGCTGCGCGCCGCTTCGTTGAAAAGGACAGAGTACCTATGGGGCAAGCCAAATACACTGAAGCTAATCCTCTACGTTTTTTTCAACTTTTCAACCTTTAAACTATGGAAGGAATGAATTGAATAAAGTTTGAACAGAAGACATATTATCTTGTCTGAAAGAATGTACTCATCTATTGATGAAACTGTTCTATCCTTCTATCTATAGGCTTTAGCCCGTGTTTGCCTTGAAGTGGGGTCAGGGGGGGGGGGAGAGTTTACTGGAGATAGCTTTTTTGAGCTGTTTGTAAGCTTGTTCTTGTGGCCTTTTTTATTTCTATGATGTATTTTTACATGGTCTACCTCTGGCTTTATAGCCGTGATGTCTATGCATCATGGCCATCTCTGACATGCTGTTTGTTGGTAGTGTGGAAGTGTATGAAAACTACGTGATTGTTGACTCTTGATGTGTTCCAATACTGGTATTATTTTGGTTATCTGTCTGATGTTATCTGTCTGATGTTATCTTTCTGATGTTATCTGTCTGATGTTATCTGTCTGATGTTATCTGTCTGATGTTATCTGTCTGATGTTATCTGTCTGATGTTATCTGTCTGATGTTATCTGTCTGATGTTATCTGTCTGATGTTATCTGTCTGATGTTATCGTTTCTAACTTCATCTCTTAATTAACTGACACTGTTGCTGTCGTCAAAGTCTAGAAATCCTTTAGATAAAGTTTGGACAGAAGATATATTATCTTGTCTAGAAGAATGTACTTTTCTACCTATGGAATCTGTTGCTGTCGCCAAAAAGCCCTCCAGATATCCAATTATTAGATATGTATAATCAATGTTGAGAAAAATTGTCAAGTATAATTTGGCCATTGAAAACCCAGACGATAGATACACACCCTTATGTTCCCTGTTGTCAAGAGGAAACTTTAAACTTTTATTCTGTGATTTCACTGGCATGTATGTAAACTAGACATACAAAAGAACTTTAGTAGTAGGCGAACCTGATGTTTTCCTAATTGGTAATCGGATGTTAGTGGTTTACTCTCTCTCTCTCTCTCTCTCTCTCTCTCTCTCTCTCTCTCTCTCTTGTGCGCGTGCACGTGTATGTATGAGTGCGTGAGAACGCACATACACATATAAGCACATAAAGTGACCAGACAATATGTCTTCTGTCCAAACTTTGTTCATTCCGTTCCTTCCATCGTTTAAAGGCTAAAAATTATGCAAATCAACTGGATTTTATGCAAATCAACTGCCCTCAAAGAGTGTACAGGACTATTTCATTGTACTCAGGTTCCTCCAATTTTAGAACAATACAAAATGCCTATTATGGTGAGGTGCGCTCTCTTTCAACAGCAGACATTAGTTATATATCATTATTTATCTATTCGCTAAACTTTTTGTTACCTTTCAGCGCCAGGGGTAGAAGAGTTTTCTAGATACCCTCGTGTGTACTGAGTATATTTTGAAATTTGTCGCCTCCTTTATTTCTGCGGTCCATCGTTTCGTGGTCGGCCTCTAAGTCTGCCTTCGGTGTATCTGTGTAGCATAGTTTTCTGTGGTACGCTATCTGATGGTAGTCTACTGATGTGTACAAACCTTGATCTGTTGTCTCTGAATATATTCCAAGATTGGAGTGGTGCCGGTTCTTTGTCTGATGTTCTCATTCCTCACTCTGTCTCACATATTATATCAGTGCTTCTTGCCATTAAAAATAATGGCGGCTGCGATTAGGCCAATCACATCCTCCGAGATACTGGAACTACTTTTTAATACACTCTGTCCCTCTCGATGTAGCGACACGCCGACTGTCAAGAAATTTGCTAATAATACCAATGTCACATGCATCTAAGTAAAAGCCATTTCCTGAACATTATAACATTATGAATTACGAGCAATTAGCTCTTGCTTCCTATGTGCAACAGTGAAGGTTTCTCCGAGCTTTCTTTCATACCCAGGAGGATTCACCTTCCCGCTTGGTTCAATGCCTATTGGAAGAGCCTTCTACTGAGAGGGGACACATGTTGTGAGACGAGCTTATAGTTTGCTATGGTCACCCACTGTTTATCTTTCATTCGAATAGGCGCTTCGCAGCCAGAGAATTGTTCCTTATGGGACATTACCACCCTGTGTCCCTAGGTCACAGACCTAATTTCTTCTGTATGAGCGAACGCATCTTCCTAAACAATACTGTACTCTCCGGGTTCTAATATGTGATTTCTTGAGCACAAGGCGAACAACTTAACCAATACGCCACATATATTTCCAATACGATTTATATTAAACAAAAACTGGTATTGTGTGATGTCAATGATCCGTGTAGGTACATGGGCTATGCTGAAGTCGGATGTGTTAAGCAGAAAGGCACAGATATCGCAGTACATCTGTAAAATATGACAACAGCATTCCTTTCGCCGGACTACATCTTGTTAAACTGTAGGGGTTTGAGAACGAACGCAGAAGAAGAGGTAGTGAGGTATCGCCCGTTACAATGGTGAAGTTGCACTGTCAGCAATCTCACAAACCTAGCAATGAAGAATGATCACTCATCAAAGTGAGGAACCTCACACATCTAGCAATAATGAATGGCAATGCTAGACAGGATGTAACAATCATCATATCCTAGACAGAATGTAACAATAATAATATCCTAGACTGGATGTAACAATAATAATATCCTAGACAGGATGTAACAATAATAATATCCTAGACTGGATGTAACAATAATAATATCCTAGACTGGATGTAACAATAATAATATCCTAGACTGGGTGTAACAATAATAATATCCTAGACTGGATGTAACAATAATAATATCCTAGACTGGATGTAACAATAATAATATCCTAGACTGGATGTAACAATAATAATATCCTAGACAGGATGTAACAATAATAATATCCTAGACAGGATGTAACAATAATAATATCCTAGACTGGGTGTAACATTAATAATATCCTAGACTGGATGTAACATTAATAATATCCTAGACTGGATGTAACATTAATAATATCCTAGACTGGATGTAACAATAATAATATCCTAGACTGGATGTAATAATTATCATTTCCTTGACAGGATGTAACAATCATCATATCCATTTGTAACTTCTACCGACCTTGTTCCAATCGTCCTGCTTCTGTGAATATTCAGTTCAGGTAGTCATTGGTATCTTGCGTACATCTTCTTCGTTACCTGTATCATTTTCGTTGCCCTGGAAACTTTCCCTCTATTATATTATTTAGTAGGTTGGCTTGTTGTTTGGTATGACCAAAATATTTGAATTATTTGGAGAGAGCTTTGTTAATGAGCCAGATTTCTTTTACTCTCAATTCTTTCAGAATATCCCTATTTGTGATATTTGTTAGTTCATTAATTATGAATATTATTTGATAAATTTTGTTTCCAATACTGCAATGTAAGTCTCTCATCTTATTGATTGTCCGAGACATATGTCCGAGATTGTCCTAATATATCTATTGCAACTGGTACTAAGAACGATCTAAGGAAAGTTAGTTTTGCTATTTTATTGTAGACCAGCCACAATTGATTAGAAATAACTTTTATAAGATATAATTTGGTTATAATGTTATCAAATTACACAGAGACCTTTTGGAAATGTATTTGTTCATTAAAAGATCTCTAACTGTAATCTGCCTAAAATTAGATAGCACAGTGGAAAAATGTCCACAAAAAATGTTCTGTGACCTGCATATAGATAAATAGAGTGGGCGTCCGTTGCCCCTATTTAATGGTTGCATGCAACTGTTTTATGTGTATTGACTCAAACGAGCATGTAACACTTTTTTTTATTACTAAATTGCGCTAGAACACGGAACATATTTATTCAAATCCGGGATATCGCTTCAAATCCGGACACATTCAGCTAAATCCTTTACGAGGTATGTTAGCCCAGCTCGCATCATTGTAACATGGAGCCACATTGAGCTAAACAGTGAACTTGATAGTACATATAAGACCTCTGTACAGAATTAATTAGGACTTAATTAGTGAGATTTTAATTAATTTCGTGTTTTTTGTTGGTGCCAACATATATATTTGGAGTCGTTGTGGATACATTTGGCAAGCGACTCCAAGAATATATATAGTCACCAACAAAAATCACAACAATAAGCTAAACAGTTATATCCTGTTCAACTATCAACTGTTCAACTATCAACTGTTCAACTATCAACTGTTCAACTATCAACTGTTCAACTATCAACTGTTCAACTGCTTCCAAAATATTTGTAAGATCCTCACAATGAAATTAATACAGAGAAATACGTTTTCTACTTCTGTGTACGTTCTCAAACTCTGGAAGTTTAGAAGGATATAGCCCAGACAGCAGATTGCTATGTAGCCCAGACAGCAGAATAGGTTCTTTCATGGTTTACAGCTTGGATGCGATATCTTCGACTTCCGACCAGATACATCCGACTTCAATATGGATTTTTTGTCACTTTGAACTTCTATTGTAGCGGCGGGGAACCTTTTTTTTGGTTTCAAAGGTCATTTGTAAACCAATAACATCATTCTCGAGCTATACATAATAATTTCATTCATTGGTACCATGCCTTCTGGCGTAGGCGATCATGTCTCTCCACAGTCCTCTGTTTCTTATACATTTAAATATAACGTCTTATTATTATGCATCATGCCAGGCTCTCAAGCCATCCAGCATTTTCTCACGTTGTCTTTCTCTGTCTCTCTTACCCTCAATCTTTCCAGTTGTACGATGTTCTCCAACCCACCTCTTCTCATGACATAACCCAGAAACTGTGATTGTCGTTCTCTAATACATTTAATAAGTTCTCTATTTGAGTTGACCAGTTATAGAAAAATATACAGAGATATGCACAATATATACAAAATAATAAACAACTTAAAAATTAGTATTTAATATTTGCTCAAATATTAAAGTGACTCGTCCATAATGTAATGACTGAAACAGCTTTTCTTTTGTGAGTTGTGTGATGGAAGCTGTGTCATCCGCACCACTAGTCCGTGATGCCATAGTCAGCAAATGGCTAACTCCTAACATCTGTCACTGATGAATGATTGTATAATATTTAACGCGATTTTAGCAATTACCATTCAGATGCATTACTTTTTTGTTTGTCGTGAAGTCACTAAAAATTCTGCATGTACATATATTTTATAGCAAACGCTAAGGACATAAGCTGTCTAAGCTGGAATTTCAATATCGTGGTAACCATGAACTGGGTACGCTCTAGCTATCCTTACACAACATAACCGTATTATTTCAGCTATTATTATGAGTCACTTTACATATATTTATGGTGCGCTATGGTACACGATCCTAGATGTAATTATGGTGCGCTATGGTACACGATCCTAGATGTAATTATGGTGCGCTATGGTACATGATCCTAGATGTATTTAATGTGCGCTATGGTACACGATCCAAGATTTATGTGTGATGATATGGTACACAATCCTAGATGTATTATTGGCGCGCTATGGTACACAATCCTAGATGTATTTGTGGTGCTATTGAACACGATCCTAAATGTTTTTGTGGTGCTATGGTACACAATCCTAGATGTATTTGTGGTGCTATGATACACAATCCTAGATGTATTTGTGGTGCTATGATACACAATCCTAGATGTATTTGTGGTGCTATGATACACAATCCTAGATGTATTTGTGGTGCTATGGTACACAATCCTAGATGTATTTGTGGTGCTATGGTACACAATCCTAGATGTATTTGTGGTGCTATGGTACACGATCCTACATTTTTTAATCTTTCGTTATAGAACACGATCCTAGATGTATTTATCGTGCCCTATAGATGTATTGAATTTGTTGTCTAGCCTCGGTTGCCGTCCATTAATTGCCCTTGGTTTAGAGGTTCCTCACTCCTGTTCCATGAGATTTGGTAGCCAATGCACCCTCCCAAAAACCCTCTGCAGGCTTTTTATTCGACATGTATAACAGTTGTCTCCGCTGTCACTCTTTGCTTTCCCACGAATCTAGACCTGACAGTACAACCTCACCTCTTTTCATAGGAAGTTACAGTGACAAATTGGTCCTTTTTTTTAGGTTCTACCATCATCAGACACAATTACTGATACGAATGTTAACACTAAATTACACATGTTAAGGTTTTCCCTGATAAAAATATGCTTACTGAATGTTTCAAGTGTATACGGTTTCAGATATGCATAATTTGTAAAACAAATGAGAATGAGGTGCATATTAATGTGTGTTTAAGTTTGCTATCAATTACTCTATAATGTGTGATTTGGAGGTGAAGTAGTTTATTTGGCCACAACTGAATGAATAAGTGAGCTAAAGTCGTATCAATACTGAATATTTCACTTTAGGAAGCTAACTGAAATGAAACTTTTTACGAAAAACATACCTTGAAAAATTGCTGAATTTGATTGAATTCAAACATTGCTTTTATAAATACATGCAGAATATTATAAATAGCATGTATTATTTTGAAAGTGTCAGGTATCAATGGAGAGACATTTGGCTTTACAGAGAAAAACACTTTCACAATTTTGAAACACAAAAATGACCAAGATATATGAGGCCAACTGGTGTGTGGGGAAAAATGACCAAGATATATGAGTACAACAGGTGTGTTGGAAACAACAACGCTACAGGGTATAATATAATGATAATGTCAACTGGAGACTCACAAATACTGCTACTTATGTTAGTATTAAAAGAAAGAGTTAATCTTCAACCCAGGTTACAGTGCATGAGCTCGTCCAGTGTCGACACTAGACACCACATGATAATTATATACACATGCGACTCAGTGAAAAAAAAAGAAAAAGAAAGGAAGTTGGGGCGTTGTGCCTACAGAAACGGCGTGAAGTTGGTCGAGAAACCATCTGAATATACCCCATTGCCACTTCTAGCATGAGGATGGAGATAGATGGAGTTACAGCAGCATTAAATTGATTGATAACTGATACATCAACACACTACGTAATACTCATAGACTTTCAAAGCATGCTGCGCAAGATAGTAAAATACATGCGAAGGAATGGTTCCATTTATTCAATAAATCAAGTGTCCAGAGCTATTGGATATACTGGAAGACATTGGAAGACATGGATATACTGTCCTGATCATGCGGGAGTCAGAGGAATTAGAGAGTCTACTTATTGGCAGGCAATGTGGCGATAGATGGCAGAATGCTGAGAAGAGATAAAGCAGACTTGATTAAGGCAGTCATAAATTCATTGAAAGATGAAGATGAGGCTAAAGAGGATGAGAACGTACACATACAAAGAATATGAGAAATGGGAGTGTCTAGAGGTGAGGGAAGGAAAAGGTATGACTGAAATTCTAAGTCTACAGACACTGGGATGGCTGCAGAAACAGAGAGCTAAGCACTTTTGGCAGTGTCCCACGTGCTGTGATGCTAGTTTCTAGTCAAGAATTAAGATTAAAAGAAAGACAAAGTTTGCTGCTATACGTTAAATTGCAAAACGTGACACATAAATGTAACTGTACTTAATCTGTTATTAAACGCAGAAAGTCAGTCATTGCGTGTTACTTGCTATAGTTCTTGATGGAACCTCTCGACTAGAAAATTACCAATCAATGATCATTTGTATTGAGATTGCGCAAACATCGATGACGTTGACAGTTGCTGCGGAAGTTCATTCATGTCTTTTTGCTTATGAATGAGTCCCTGATTATCGGCTTTCCTACAGTTTGTACCTGCATCCAGAGCGGAACTTCGATTGAATGAACGAGAAACAGAACGAGATATTGGAAGTCAGTGGCATTTAGTTCATGAAAAATAAAGTGTGATTATATAGAAGCAGATGGATGGACAAACAGCTTGGTATATGCATATATTTTTGGAATGTCTCCATATTTATTGACGATATAACTACTATATAAGCTACATTTGATGTAACTACTATAGTTGTTTTATAAGGGGGAAAAGTTACATTTGATATAACGAAATTAGATTCCATCTTAGGTTGGAACTGCATTCCTCGACAAAAAATATTTAACCCCTTTCATGTGGTGGTTCTCAACCTTTTCTGAACCGCTGTCCCACTTTGGAAAATTTTTACTCGCGTCCATCTTGGTGCTTAAAGGAAAGTCGGTTCATTACGGAAAGCAGTGTCCAGACTTCAAATGTTTCATATTATGCGTAGTTTCATTCAGTGTTTTTGACCTTGCTGAATTCAGATTAAAAAGTCATATATCTTGTTTGATCTGCGCGCAACACACAAGGAGCAACTCGTCCACCATGGTCATCCAAGATCGTGGGGGCTCTCAGTGTGTCGCGGACAGATCGCTGGACCCGCAAGTAGTCTTAAAATGGTAGCGTATTCAAGACGCAACCATCAACCCAACATTTTTGGCTGTAATGATTTTCTAAGCAATATAAATACGTTCAGTAGCCGTAGAAACGTTTTTATTCGTTGATCACGATCTGAGTATGCAGGGCCGTAGAAATGTTTTCAATAAGGAGGGTTTTTTAATCTTTAAAACAAGAGAATTCGTCCTTTTCCATTCATTCTTTTTCTGAAAAAGGTGACCTTTTTTGTGAAAACTCGCTAAAGCGGATGGGGGAAACACTCCAACACCACCACCAAATCCCCCCCCCCCAAACCCCCCCTTCTCCCTGGTACTTAACATGTCATATTCTGATTTGCTAGGATGGGGGATTAGTTTGAATATTCTAAAACCTATCTAATACACCGGCTTGTCCGTATGCGATGATTCTGACAACTTTCTGCAAATCTCGGAAACATATTTGATTCAGTTTTGTAAAAGCAACAAATAACGCACAGAATACTTGCACATTACAAATAAAAAGTACCGCGTGGCTCCATTGTTGTCTATACCTCAATAATTACTAGAACGTGGGTAACCATTAATGAAAACTCAGAGAGAAATATAAACATTCAGAGTCATTCATCGCAAACTACCATTATTATGAATGGGCAAAATCTGTTTGCTTTACCACTCCAACAGTGATCATTCACTTCTGCTGTTGTATCACCAATAAAAGACCATCCTTCCGTAGCATCATTGACAACTGACCACAATAACGGGTTATTTTTTGTCGTCAGTTGGAGCGTCTCCATGCCCAGGTTGCAACATTTTTGTAAAATTAATTTCTATCATTGACAAAATCCGGACAATGGTGTATGTTTGCTTGGTGTCAGCAGCATCCGTCAGATGGATAAATAGTGAAAGATGGAGCCGTGTGTATGAGGATAGGATGACTGGTTAGAATTGGTTAGGTCTTTTCTGGAGTTTGCAAGCGTAAAATATGAGTATGCCAGGCTTAATGTGATCGTTTTTTGAATGTGTCATGCAGTTCAGAAATGAATTTAAATTATGTATATTGAAATTTAGAACAATGTTTGGTCCGAAATTCAATGTGTAGGAATGAATATATATATTAGTGTCGTTTCTGTTCCTGTTCCTTTGGCATTTATGGAGTCATGACCATTGACAATATACGACTTACTGGTTAATCAAATCTTCCAGAATGAGTAATTTAAACTACGTCCTTGATTTACAGTGATTGTCACAGAAAGACTAATCATAGTGACAATGAAATTACAGGAATAATAAATAAGGAATAATAAGATTGCTTGATCTAGCAATGTTAGTCTTATGTTCAAGACAGTCGTGGTACAGCATGACCATATAAGGGCAATACTGTGTCTCTAATCGTGCGTGGCTATCGTCAATTAAACAGTCCTGCTGGTTCATCAGGGAGCGGCCTCCTAAAGTGGCACATTTGACTATCCCCGTGTTTTCATTGGTCACTATGTATACTCTGTGTCGAGAGCCAATGAAAGTCAAGACAAAAGCCAAATGCACCACTTTTAAAAGATGGTAACTAATTTATCTCGCATGTCTTATATTGTCGATAGTTAATGCCGATAAGTTGTATAGGGTTGGGGGGGGGGGGAGATTGCGATACAACGCATGCCAGTTCTCTTTACTACGAGTAAATTCCTCTTCAAATCGAGTAGAAACTTTGAACTTTTGAAAAATAAATTCAGCGATAGCTTCAAGAAAGAAAACCAATAAAAAAATAAGCAAAGAAATCCCGTCATAATGATATCATATAATACTAAGAAGTTTAAATAGCCAAATCCTCATGTTGACCTGTCTGTCGTACTGTACTTTTCCCCGATAGGGAGTTACAGTGAGTATTCTAATTGCTTGTGAAATGTTGCCTTTACCTGGTCAATTATACATTTGACATATTTCATATATCTTCCACCTGATGCTCTTAAGGTATCAAAATATTTGAATATGTTGACTTGCTACAGAATGACCCCATCTACTTTGATGTTACTCAGCTCTGGGGGACATTTATTCTTTGATATTATCATTACTTCAGTTTTTTTGTTGTCTACAGATTAGCAGTTATTCAGACTAAGTGCACAGATAAGCAACTATTTGAAATTGTTTGGACGATATTTAATCAGTATGTAAATTAATAAAAAGTGGGAACATTGTGAAAATCTTTTCAAGTATCAGAAAGCCAAACAAAAGAATTGCCTAAAGGGGTCTCACTAAAATGTTAATAACCGTTGATTTAGATAACAGGGAAAATGAATTGAAACAAATAATAATGATTGAAATACGTAATAATGATTGAAACATATCAAGGCCATCAGGCCCATCTAAATACTAAAAGTACTATATGTCTGCCACCAGGCTGGTCATAATATTAAAAGTACTTCATTTCTGCCACTAGACTCATCCATAAGCGAAACGAGCTGCAAGTCTGCCCAAGGCTGATCTAAACGCTAAAAGTACAGCATTTCTGCCACCAGATTGATATAAATGCTAAAAGTACAACATGATTACCACCAGACTGATCTAAAGACAAAATAGTATTACATATCCGCCACCAGACTGATCTAAAGACTAATAGTATTACATGTCTCCCGCCCGGTTGATCTAAATGCTAAAGCGACTACATGCCCAAAACAGAGTAAAACTCGAGCCCGCCGACCTACAAAGGTTGCTCATCCCTAAAATTGATATATATCTGGGGGGGGGGGGGGAACACTGCTAACACGACAAAACTGCGAGTCGAACATTAAATACAACGTTTATGCTGCATTTTGATATTTTTTTCGCGTGTCTCGTTTCAGTTACATTTTATCAGATTCACGCAACATTGTATCAGATGTAATTACTTACACCCTACACATACAATTCCTGCGTTGGCGTTTAAACAATCAATCACTCAAACCATCTCTCAGATTACTGAGAATTGATGGCGACCTTTCCAAGAAACCTTACCTTTTTTCTAGTTTAGTGTATTAATGGTAAGTAATAAAAATCTTTCACAGTAACGTTGAGAATCCTTGGAGGTATATTGTATCTAACATTTGGATATCTTTGAGGTGTATCCTTAACCAAGCTGAGCGTTTATTTATCATATTCATAAAAATGTATGTCTTTTCCATCTATGCCTATTGCTTGAAGACATTTGATTAATTTTTCATGTTGGACTCTGTCAAAGGCCTTGCTGTAGTCTATGAAGCAAATATAGATACTTTTTTGGACTTCTATATATATGTCTATCAACATTCGGATACTAAGTATAGCTTCTCTGGTTCCTTTGTTTTTCCTAGAATCTAATTCTCTTCACCGACCTCGGTGTCTCTCTGACACAAAGCATACACTGTGACCACTCACTATCTGATACAAAGTATACACTGTGACCACTCACAATCTGATACAAAGCATACACTGTGCCCACTCACAATCTGACACAAAGAATACACTGTGACCACTCACAATCTGATACAAAGAATACACTGTGACCACTCAAAATCTGATACAAAGCATACACTGTGACCACTCATAATCTGATACAAAGCATACACTGTGACCACTCACAATCTGATACAAAACATACACTGTGATCGCTCACAATCTGATACAAAGCATACACTGTGACCACTCACAATCTGATACAAAGCATACACTGTGACCACTCATAATCTGATACAAAGCATACACTGTGACCACTCACAATCTGATACAAAGCATATACTGTGATCAAAGAAAATCCCAATATAAAATTAATCTGTCAATTTAGAAGGATGATCCCTAATGAGGCAGCGGAGCAGGGCTACATAATTGACGAAAGACATTTTTTGTGCCATCAGCCCATGAAAATCCCCCACCGTCGACAATATCATACCTATTAGCTAATGGGAAAACACGCCATCTTAATGACTCTTTGAATATTTCTATGAATTTCATTGGTTACTATAATTATACTTTGTGTGTCAGTCAATACATTCAAGTGCATTGTGAAATGAATCAATTTTGAAGTCGTATTTAACCATTAGCCGTTAGGGCTTATATATGCCAGGGTCTTGTGAAAATCACCGAAGGAGGTGGGGGTCAAATGAGGCACTATAGAACAGTATATCTCATCCGTCGGGCAGCTACAACATGTCTCCCGGGCCGCAACAGCTACAACATGTCTGCCGGGCCGCAACAGCTGCTTCAGCTTTAAGATTATGTATGAATATATGGTTCAATGGTAGCTTATCTAACCGTCCATGGGATCATGAGCTTTCATCGAATGCCATTGTGTGATATATACATATGTTTGTGAGCTGTTGTTTTGTTCCATATAAGGTATTCCATTTTTCTGGACTCGGAGAGAGAAGCATTTTCCTGAAGTCATCCCGCGCTGAACATTCAAAAAGGTATTGGCCAAAAGTTTCATAGTGGTGAGTGGAAAGCCTGTACTATGGAGTGTGCTGTGGTTATATACTGTTCAGGCAATTTTTAAGCTGTATATGTTGTGTTTGAAGTTCTAGGAGGCTGATGTCCTCTATGGGCTTTGGGCTGGTCATATATTTCCTGATCAAAATGACCTAAGTGTGCTACTCTTTACTAACGATCAGTGCCTACTCCACAGTTCAATTGAAAAATAGCATCAACCTACTTCACAGTTCAAGTGAAAAGCGACAAGATCCCATAAACGTATTCCACAGTTCAATTGAAAAGCTGCAAGATCACATAAACCTACTCCACAGTTAAATTGAAAAGCTGCAAGATCACATAAACTTACTCCACAGTTCAAATGAAAAGCTACAAGATCACATAAACCTACTCCACCGTTCAATTGAAAAGCTGCAAGATCACATAAACCTACTCCACAGTTCAAATGAAAAGCTACAAGATTACATAAACCTACTCCACAGTTCAAGTGAAAAGCTACAAGATCACATAAACCTACTCCACAGTTCAAGTGAAAAGCTACAAGATCACATAAACCTACTCCACAGTTCAAGTGAAAAGCTACAAGATCACATAAACCTACTCCACAGTTCAAGTGAAAAGCTACAAGATCACATAAACCTACTCCACAGTTCAAGTGAAAAGCTACAAGATCACATAAACCTACTCCACAGTTCAAGTGAAAAGCTACAAGATCACATAAACCTACTCCACAGTTCAAGCGAAAAGCTACAAGATCACATAAACCTACTCCACAGTTCAATTGAAAAGCTGCAAGATCACATAAACCTACTCCACAGTTCAAGTGAAAAGCTACAAGATCACATAAACCTACTCCACAGTTCAAGTGAAAAGCTACAAGATCACATAAACAACTTTCATTAAGTTATCTAAATCACAACATGAACCTCAACATAGAAAAACATAAGCAATGTCTATAGGCAGAGAACCTAATATAATCGACATAATAATAAATGATAACGTATCTTTAAACAGGGGGAGGCGAGGGAATTTGACTAAAGTTGATGTCAACAATACTGTTTCATCGACCAATTAAATTTTATTAATGTGAAGAATACAAATTCTAAATATCTGATGTAAGTACAATATGTACTTTTATTGTGCTTTCTTCTTTTTAAAAAAAATGTGTATAATGCTTGTGACATAGTTAAGCAGTGGGTGTACCTGAATTCTTCAGTCGTTGACAAGGCAAGATACAGTCAATAATTGAACCAAAACATTTGTTGTCGTAATTTATTGATAGCCCCCTTCGTGCATACTGTATATATATATCCTATGAAAAACAACTATCTGTTGATCGATAACCATGGACAGCTATGACATCTGCCCTATGTGACAAGCTTGGCATAAGAGAAAACTGATGATGATATCCTATGAAAATCAAAGAAAGTCTAATATAGTCACTTGTGAATGATGGCACATGCAAACCTACAGGACTGTATATACAACGATGGCCTCGTGTGAACACACACAGCGTGTAAAATGTACTATTATTTATTGTGTCTACAAAGCACGCCATTCATTTCTAAACATAATGTGACAGATACAACAACTGCATACGCCCATAGAATCCGTTTACATATGGGGAAGAAAATGTCTTACCTGACATATAGGAAAAATATAGGAAAGGCGTATGAAAGGAGTTGCTTTTATTAGCTTGCACGCCCATTTATGAGATTTAGGTCAACAATGTTTACTTGTTTCTGCTAGGAAATCCATTGCAAATACGCAATTAATTTCCATGCGTAGGCGGTATATTTTAATCTTCCTTACATTGCTCTGTTTAGATTCTTCTTCTTCTTTCGTTCGCTAATAATGTCTATGTCTGCAGTGTTGTTTCTTGTATAAATTGGACAGTGTTTTCTATTTCTTGTTGTGTACCATAAGCTCTGTTTAGAAAAAAACTTTATTGTTTCCAATCTTCTTTTTTCTAAATAACTTCTCTTTTCGCCGTTTTTAATTTCAGTCAATCATTATGTGACATTACTCTACAGTCAGTCATTATGTCAGATCACTCTTCAGTCAGTCAGTCACTCTTGATTCTTGATAAGGAACAAGCGTCACGGCACTGGGTGGCATGTACTGCTTGCCGTTCCGTCAGCTCAGTCGGTCATTATGCCACATCACCTTTCACTTCAGTCTGTCATTATGTGACATCAATTCTGCATTTAAGTCAGTCATTATGTGACATTACTCGTCAATCAGTCATTATGTGACTTCACTTTTTACTTCAGTCAGTCATTAGGTGACATCACTATTAATTTAAGTCAGTCATTATGTGATATTCTTCTTCTTCTTCTTCTGCGTTCATTCTCAAACTCCTGCAGATTAGCAGGATGTAGTCCAGAGAAAGGAATGCGTTGTGTCATGGTTTACAGCATTGCTGCGATATCCGCGCCTTTCGGCCTGACACATCCGACTTCAGCATGGCTTTGGGTCACTGACCCTATATGGGATGGGACAGCCAACTCCATCCCATAACCTCCTTAGTCGCCTTTTACGACATGCGTGGAAGATAAACAGTGTTGCTATTCTTTGCTCCCATTCGGGACCCGGGAACACACGGGCGATTATGTGATATTAATCTTCACTCAGCCATTAACATCACTTTTCACTTCAGTCAATCATTATGTGACATCACTTTTCACTTCAATCAGTCATTGTTTGATATCACCAATAGCTTCAATACATTATGTCTGATTAACATCTTCATTCAGTCATCAGTTTACAGCACAAATTTCTGCAATGAAATATATACTATTGAAGCATCAAGGATGTATTATTAAAAATAATAATGGAGCAAACGGGTTTTGAATCAGGTCCGTCCATGGTGAACGTTTTCTGTCTTCGGCCACAATACATTCCCAAAGAGATGCGATTTTATTCAAGACTTTTCAACGTGTATTTTTTCATGCTACTATGAATATGTACCGGTCGATCGACACACAGTCAACAACACATGCACTGCACATACAGGTATGTTAATTCCTCGAGACCACAAACATTTTAACATCAAAATTTGCCATACGGCATCAGTGCTTCAAGAATCAATTAGATCTACCTGTAAACATAAATAACATATAAACAGAGTAGTTGAAGACGGGAAATGCGTTTACTGAAGTTCTTAGGCGAGTGTGTGTGTGTGTGTGTGCCATCCGACAGGCCCTGGTTCAAATCCCTTTTGCTGCATTATGATTTGTCTGTATTAATAAATCATCGATGCTTTTATTTTATACTATTCATTAACTCATGTCACACCTTGTAGTAACCTTTGTTAATGTGTACGTGTTATGTATGTGTAGAGATACAAATAACTGGTCCTTGTATAGTACTGAGGCCAGCTGGCAGGTGCTGATGTTAAAATGTTTGTGGTTCTTGGTGAATTTACATACATGTACAGAGTGTGTGTTGTTGTCTTTGTGTCTCTCAACCATTCATATTCATGGTAGCTTGGGAATATACACGTTGAAAGTCTAGACTAAAATCTATTTTGATATCTATTTTAATCTAAATCGCATCTATTTTAGGGATGTGGTGTGGTCGAAGACGGACACAATGATTGACTCAATCTGCGAGGCGAATGGTTCAAACCCCGTTTGCTGAATTATGATTTTCTTCAACAACGTCAATGAACTCCGTGATTGGAATCAGGTCATCCCTGGTGCCTCTCATTGTTCGGCGTCTCTGGAAAGGTCACGATGAACGAATGAAACGCGTTTCTTAGCGATATAAGACCTGTTGGTTAATGGGAAATTAAGCCTTCTAAAATGACACATTTAATGATTTCCTTCAAAGTCAAATCCGTCCTGTACATGTCGCGGTGTCTGCTACGGCAAAGCGGCATTTATTTCCATAGCCCATATAATTCCTCCCTGCATTACTTCACAGGAAAACATGCAGTGACAAAATGATTCCCTTTGTTTTCATTGGCTGTCATACAAATTACAATCATAGTGACCAATGAAAATATCATAAATAGTCAATTAGATCATTAAGAAGGCTTTAGTTCCCATTAGCCAGTAGGTCTTATATAGCAGACTGTTATCGATGATGTCTATCAATATAAGGTAACTGCGTGAAACGTAACAACAATTGTACTTACGTAAAACACCGTTTTTATAATTGTTTTACTCAAAACGTTTGTGTATTGTAATTTGTATGTTTTCTTGTGTGCACATCATTATCCACTAATTTTATTGATAGTCCGTCGTGTCTGAGTGAAACAATTATAAAAACCTGTGTTTTACGTAAGTACAATGGATGATGTCTGTGATGTCTGCAACAGAGTGCCTTTTGAGTATCTTATCAACATTCTCTCGTTGTTCCATCTTGACCCTTCCCTCATCAGATGGATATCACTGTGAAGAGTTAGGTCACTCGCAGGTGCTGTTGCTGGATATCTAGGCCTATAACAATACGCCCAGGAATAATATATCATCCCTTTCTCACACAATTGGCCTGATGTATAATTCTCATGCTCCGCACAACTCCTATTTGTCTTTCCAGCCACATAGCCCATTGCCAAAATTAGTATGTTATATTATACATCTTGTAGTACAAGATAATATTTGAGAGAAGATATATATAGTTCACAAAAGCGTTACCCTAGCAAAATGCATGGTGTCTATAAAGCCGATGTGCACGGATATCACACAGATCTGCATTATACACTTATAAATCACGTGGCGTAGTGTCATCATTAAGGGTATGTCCATAAAATACTTCAACAATAGAGGGGGAGGAGTGTCTGGACAAGTGTGACAGTTGTTAACAAAGGGATGGAGGAGGGGAGAGGATGTTGACAAAAGTTGACGCCAATAATACGGTATTTACACACCAACTAAACTGAATTTGAATGTGGTTTTTTTTTATGTGGAACAGTTAAAGTAGACCTTTTATAATTTTTCTTCTAGAACAATTTTAGGAGTGGTGGTGAAAAATAAATTTTATTACATAATTAATCGGGGTGTGTGGGTCGCTGAAATCTTGACAGCTATTGAGAAAGGAAAGTAGGGTGGGAGGAAAAGAGTGGTATTATAAAATATTGACATAATGTATGGCCAGCCTCCCCTATCCTCAGTGTAAATGTGGGAAAAGTGACTATGTAAACTTCAGACTTTGTATTAGTGTTTTCCTAACAAATACTTCCTTCTTTACAAATACTTCATTTCTTACAAATACTTCCTTCTTTACAAATACGTCCTTTCCTACAAATTCTTCCTTCGCTGCAAGTACTTCCTTTCCTAGAAATATTTCCTTCCTTACAAATTCTTCCTTTCTTACAAATACTTTCTTCCTTACAAATACTTCCTCTCTTATATATGTTGTATACATCTCCACAAATATTATTTTCATATTATTATTATTATTATTATTATTATTATTAATAATAATATTATTATTATCAATATTATTATTATTATTACGTCAAAGATGAATTGAGTTTACCATTAAGTGTAAAAAGTAGCACATAAACCTATTATCCAGGCCATGCGTGACACGGAGGCAGCACAAGATCTGATGCATTAGTTGAAAGAGCTTTAGTGAATTGCACGGGAATGAGAAGTGACAGAACTAGGTTAATTACGATAGTAATCAATGCACTAGAAAATAATGAAGAATAGTTGAAAGAGATAATGTGTATAGAAAATAAAGCAAACGGGAGTGTCCAGGATCAAGGAGAGAAGGTTCAACCACTCTGGAACGAATTGGAGTCCATACAATTACCAACTGACTAGTACACTTAATGTATATATACTCAAGTATGGTAAATGATACACTGAGTGTATATACTCCTTTATGGTAAATGATACACTGAGTGTATATACTCCTATATGGTAAATGATACACTGAGCGTATATATACTCATGTATGGTAAATGATACACTGAGTATATATACTCCTGATTGGTAAATGATACACTGAGTGTATATATACTCATTTATGGTAAATGATACACTGAGTGTATATACTCATATATGGTAAATGATACACTGAGTGTATATACTCCTATATGGTAAATGATACACTGAGTGTATATATACTCATGTATGGTAAATGATACACTGAGAATATATACTCCTGAATGGTAAATGATACACTGAGTATATATACCCCTGATTGATAAATGATACACTGAGTGTATATATACTCATTTATGGTAAATGATACACTGAGTGTATATACTCCTATATGGTAAATGATACACTGAGCGTATATATACTCATGTATGGTAAATGATACACTGTGCGTATATATACTCGTATGATAAATGATACACTAAGCGTATATAATCTTATCTGGTACATGATACAGTGAGTGTATATACTCTCATATGGTTAATAGATTATATAGATAAGTCACTAGACATAAACGCACGCTAAAGAGTAAAAATACAGTCGGTTCTCAACAAACATTGATGTGATTTTCATTACAATGAAGGCCAAGTCCTATTTTGGAATTATGATGCGTTAGGATCTCACACTTAATCATTCATCTTGGCTTATGCGACTTTGTATCGCCAGATATGAAATGTAAAGAAACTGTTGTATAAGTCACGATAGTTAACCTTGCATGAGATCGACACGCACTACTAGCCAAGAAAAAGACTTCATATACTAGGATGATACATTTTCGAGTTATATTAATGAACATTGGTTCGAGATTCGGGAAATCTTGGCAACGCTTTTCTACAGTTCTTCTCACGCCTTAACAAATGATTTATGCATCCTAGATGTCTCTAGATGAAAGAAAATAACACACCTTGCAAGATCATAGTGAATGATATAGTATTAAAACAGGTCCACCAATTCAAATATCTAGGTACAATTATAACAGCAGATGGAAGAAGTTCAACAGAAATAAGATGCAGAATAGGACAGGCAAAATCAACATTCAGAAAAATGAAAAATATACTGTGTAATATGACCTTGTCATTAGAGGTGAGAAAGAGAGTTCTGCAGTGCTATATAACCCCTATACTAACATATGGGTGTGAGTCTTGGACAATAAACAAACTGGAAAGTGGGAGATTGGAGGCAACAGAGATGTGGTTCTACAGAAGAATGCTGAGAATACCATGGACTGCCAGAAAAACTAATGTAGAGGTGTTAAAAGTGTTAAAGGCGAAACGGACCTTAATCAACAATATAAGAAAAAGGCAATCTTCTTTTTTTGGCCACTTCATGAGACAGGCAGGTTTAGAGAACATAATCACAACAGGCAAGATTGAAGGCACCAGAGACAGAGGGCGACAACGTGAGAAAATATTAGACAGTTTGACAACCTGGCACGGCAAAGAAACAACAACGACTTTGATACATAATACTGTGGACAGAGAGCTGTGGAGAGCCATGACCGCCTACGCCACCCGGCATGGCACCTGATGATGATGATGAGATGTCTCTAGCTGAGAGCTTGTGAGATACCCCAAGAGCAGTAATGGTAGTTCCTAATCAAGAATGATTCATTGAGTACATAAGCATCATGATGGCAACGTCGATGATACATACTAGTTGATTAACATAAAGCATACATTTAGATACATAAAACACCATCAAATAAAACAAAATATTCTGAACTATGGGAAATAATTAGGAGAATTTGAAGCAGTGTGATGACGACAACCATGAGGATTGTGGTGATGATAAAACCCTAATGAAGTACAATTGTTCCCTCTTTTTCCGTATACCAGACGGTCGAGTTGTATTTTCAGAGTAGAGTGTCTCTGGTCTTCAGTGCAGGAGAAAGGGATGTTTCCCGTAACATTCACCTTAAGAAGACGCACCAGCAGAAACATTCGCCTAAAGAAGACGCACCAGCAGAAAGATTCGCCTTAAGAAGACGCACCAGCAGAAACATTCGCCTAAAGAAGACGCACCAGCAGAAACATTCGCCTAAAGAAGACACACCAGCAGAAACTTTCGCCTAAAGAAGACGCACCAGTAGAAACATTCGCCTTAAGAAGACACACCAGCAGAAACATTCGCCTAAAGAAGACGCACCAGCAGAAATATTCGCCTTAAGAGGACGCACCAGCAGAAATATTCGCCTTAAGAAGACGCAGAAGCAGAAATATTCGCTTTAAGAAGACGCAGAAGCAGAAACAGAACATGCCTTTTTGTGTCACGTTTCCATTATTCCTTTTTTTAAAATTATTTGTTAGTCGGAGTTTGTAGGCGAGACAACTCATAGTGATAGTGACTAATAATAATAACGGGAATAGTCTAATGTGTCATAAAGATGTCCAACACCTTGAAGAAGACATGGGGCTTAGTTCAGCCAACAGAGGCTGGAAACACTATGATTGGTCGTGGCATCCCTGACATAGAGCAGGACCACAGTCCTTCCGAAACAAACGCTGTTGCTGAAGTCAGAGATACTAGGCCGAGAGTCGCACCAGCAACCATGGTATCACGCACCACAACTACATAACATATTTTCACAACTACATAACATATCTTCACAACTACATAACATATCTTCACAACTACATAACATATCTTCTCAACTAATCAAGAAGGTTGGATTTCTCTTTAACAATCAAATCTTCCAATGGGAAAAATCATGAGTTGTTCAAAGTTTTTGCGAGTCACGAATGATCTTTTCACTAAATGTGGTTGTATTAGTAAATACCTCGAGATGGATTATCTTCAACTCCGCAGGGGATTTTGCAGTGACTTTCTTATAATCTATTCCGGGAACACGTTGATCATATTATCGCTAAGGTCCGAAAGGACTATCAGCTCTGAGAGTGATGACAGCGGCTGACACTAAACAACCACAGCTCGTAATCTTATGTGAGACTCTTGTCCTTCCTGTCATTGAATATGCAGACACCACTATCACCACCATTCACATACAGATTGAGAGGCTGGAGTGAATTCACAACGAAGCGATGCGGATCATCCTCGGTTGCACAAGGGATATACCCTGTGTAGCTATGAGATCTCTCCTTGATTTTCCGATAATATCTCATAGAATAAATATGTGGCATGCCAGCGAATACCTCAGATTGAGTTCTGACACAGACCACCGACTACACAGCGAACTCCCACGTGTGAAAGGAAGCAGGCTCAAGAGAGGCAATTCGTGGATGGGTCGGGCCTAGGATACCGTTTAAACATCTGTGCCCCAAAAGACATAACCCCTGGCGAGGAATGGATACATATTTCCTCGGTCTTTCAAAAGGTAGTCAAGACCGTCATTACACTCAATAGAGAGTGCAGGGAACTCAGCCCTGTTAGCGTGGATGCTGAGGTCAAGGCACTAATCTGTGATATTACGGATGGCACAGATGTTGTGATTTACACGAACGTGTCGGTCATCCGTCACCACCGATGCACATGGGCCTTTACTGTCAGATCAAAAGGAAGAACAGCGCACGAAGCCAGTGGTGCCTTTACCGCAACAACAAGCAGCCTAACAATGGAAATATTCGCAGTAAAGAAGGCACTTAACTGGCTGGAATCGCAAGCCTATTCCCATGCGTGCATACTAAGAGACTCTCTGAATATGATTCAGAAAGTAAGAGCAGGTGATGTACGTAGGGAATGGGTGGTGTTATTAGGGAGAGCAAAAACGTGGGCATCACTACGAAAAATCACTCTTATTTTTGTCCCCGGACACGCGGGCGTCGATGAAAACGAACGAGCCGACCAATTAGCTAGCCTTGCCACCACAACAGACGGTCAGCCTATGGACCGAGCAGACATACTCATTGCTCTTCGTGAATCATCACAATTAGATGATTTTGAGATGAATAAGCATGAGTCAATATCGAGAATGCGCGAACAGGGAGTGAGGATCGGCGTGGCCCGTAGAGAACCACTGACTAAGATTTCAAAAAGAGCAGTGAACCAACATAGAACCGGAACCATCAGCCGTTATACCCTGAGAGATTTACTGAAGCGAAGATCTGAGTACCTATGGACGTGTCCGGTGTGCGAAGAGGATAATCAACATACCTCATACCTAATAGCTTTCTTATAATCTAGACGGATGTTCCAGCTAAAAGGGTTAATTCCCTCTCAGCAATTCATACATGTCGGTACGATATCAGGGTTGAAGTGCCCTCGCCTCACAAACACAACTCCTCGGAATATGTGATCCGAACGTCGACCATCTACATTGTAATGACGATACATTTGTATGTTTTAGTGGCGTCTCAAAATTTTGAGTAGTAGTTGAGTAGCAATGTCCTCTACAGAAAACGTTTCAATATAATCAATCAAACGTCATGCCGAACAGCCTAGGCGATCATGCTTCTCCTCAACTCTCTGTCTCTTATATTATTAACAAGTTATGTTAGTGACATATGTTTATGCCATAGTGACAACCCATCCTGAAATTTCACTCTTTGTCTTCCTTTGTCTTTTCTCCACTTGAACATTTATGGTGGTTACTACAGGATTGTTATGATTTTCTCATCACATGCCCTAAACATATCTACTGTCTGCTTCTAATATTCGCTATAATTTGTTCTTTTACACCAGCCTCTCTGAGAACTTCTCCATTAGTATTTTTGGCTCTCCGTTGAATTTTCATCATTCTTCTCAAAAGTCACATCTCACCAGTCTCCAGTTTATCTTGAACTTTTTTGCGCATGCGGTTTCGTCTGTGGGTCTCACCAATGACTCACTAGACAAACCAACCAAACAGCAGAAAACCTTAGTAGATGACATGCCTTTATATTGAGGTTATCTTCTTATAGAAGCTTCATGGAACTTCATATATACAATTACGTAGTCGTAACCTTCCATAACAGTTGCCATGCTGTTCCGACAGGCCGACGTTGTGCTTGAACTAGTTACGGGCACGGCATGGGTGGGAGGAACAACAAAGAAACCTGTCGCAAGGAACAGAGTTGTGCCCTGATGTGGACGTCTGTTTCGGCAGCATTAGACTCGAAACACCATCGAGTCGAATGGCTACTGGAACAGAGGGCGGAGCACTTATGGGAATGCCCCACGTGCTGTGAGGCCAGTTTCTAATCAAGAATCAAGAATTATCTTGAACTTTTGTGTTTGCCCTTCAATTCTACTTTTATTATTAGTCCAGACATGAGGCTTTAGAAGTCTTTCTCACGTAGGAGATTATGGAGTGTGGTATTCAACCACACCTAAAGCATCCTTAGTCGCCGCTTACTTTATACGTGACAATATTGTTAATACTTTTTCTCCACGTTCAGGGATGGTAACACAAGGACGATGTAATGAGACACAAAAATATAGCAACAATTTGTTGAGAATTAAGCAAAAAACGTTGTACTCGTTGCCAGCTTGTGGCATTGATCCAGTTTCTAAACAAGACCAAGGTTAGACGTAAGTTGAGTGTGTTATTTTTTTGTTTGATGTTTGTTACATATGAAAATGTCTGCCACGTGATGATTATTATCAGCAATATCAATGTTTCCGTTGTTCTCTGAAGAAAACTGTGACAGCAGTTCACATGATATCCTAGCAAGTGTTCCAGAAAATACCCACACACAGATCAGAGATATCATTGGTTATGGGCTACACAACGCTGTCTTTATAATGAAAGCATATTAGAAATGTCTGATTACTACTAGACTATATCTCAAAAACGTGTCCGAAAACTGATACGAATGTAAAGTAGCTCCAAGCAACTTGTCTGTCTATATAACTAACTCTTGTCGTTACGTTGTGTATAGAACAATATGTTTACAACCAACTCTGGTCGTTACGTTGTGTATAGAACAATATGTTTACAATGAACTCTTGTCGTTACGTTGTGTATAGAACAATATGTTTACAATGAACTCTTGTCGTTACTTTGGGTATAGAACAATATGTTTACAACCAACTCTGGTCGTTACGTTGTGTATAGAACAATATGTTTACAATGAACTCTTGTCGTTACGTTGTGTATAGAACAATATGTTTACAATGAACTCTTGTCGTTACGTTGTGTATAGAACAATATGTCTGTTTGCAACCAACTCTTGTCATTACGTTGTGTATAGAACAATATGTTTACAACCAACTCTTGTCGTTACGTTGTGTATAGAACAATATGTTTACAACCAACTCTTGTCGTTACGTTGTGTAAAGAACAATATGTCTGTTTACAAACATCTCTTGTATTGAGGTTGTGTAAAGAACAATATGTATATTTACAACAAACACGTGTCTTTACGATGCGTATCCCGATAAATATCCTTGTATTTATAAATCCACGAGTAAGCTAACTCGGAGTGTTTCTTCGAATGATATTTTGGGTGTTGTACATGAATTAAAATGAACCAGGAAATCTTGTCCAACATTGCAGGTTTCATATCCGGAATTATTTCAGATTCTCGGAAAGATTAAATTTTTTTATGGTCAATAGACGTCTAAAATATTCATTCCGAAAATAACTTGTGAAAACATGAAATCATTTTAAAACAGACAGTTTAGAATGGGTAATAAATTCGCTGCAGAAATTTCAACAGATCGGGAAGTTTATATCTAAGGACGGAAATTAATTTTAATTAGGATATCCTGAAAGTGTTAGACCGATGGTGTGCAAAATCTGGCCCACATGTTATCCCACCTCCTAAAACCGTTTATCTGGGCTGCCAGGGGGATATAAAATTAGTATACTTGCATGTTTCAATCAGGGCTCCATCTTACAAAGAATTCCCTTGCCTGTGTAAAGGAATCATTACGTCGTATGAATAGTCTTGTCTCAATCAGGCCTCCAACTCAAAGATTGCCATAGCCTGTGTTTAGAGAATCCTTACTTCTTTTGATAATCCTTATTTCTGTATTTTACACCTAATACTGGTGATATTTATTTCGGGAGGGAAACGATTCCCAAGTCGGCATAATTACATTAGACTGATGGTAAATGTGTATAACCAGGAAGCCACTGGAACCATCAGCATGAAGTTCTGTTTTAACTTTTGAAATCATTAGCATCATCCCATACTCTCTCTGAATGGAAGGTTAGATGAAAAGGACATTCAACATACTCTGTCTCTTCCTGTGGTGATGCACTCTGACAGACTACATCAGGTCCAATTCAGGATGTTTCCTTTCCGATTGACTCTGTCTACATCTTGTTTCATCCCTTCAACTCTATCTTCAAGTAATGTCTACAACATGATTTCACGTCTTTTGATATGTCTAAACTGTTTTATATACTAAAACATATATGTTTATTTCATTTAATTGCTTTTTGTGACACTCAACGTTATCATTGCTTCTTTGTTGTCTTCCTCTTCCATCAATATCTTTTAATTCTTATTAACATATTTCATTATCTCAAAAACATCACTCTTGTCATCTAGCTGTTAGTTCGTTCTGAAATATGATATGTCAACATGGTTATGTTATAGATATGTCAACATGGTTATGTTATAGATATGTCAACATGGTTATGTTATAGATATGTCAACATGGTTATGTTATAGATATGTCAACATGGTTGTGTTATAGATATGTCAACATGGTTGTGTTATAGATATGTCAACATGGTTGTGTTATAGATATGATTGTGTTATAGATATGCCAACATGGTTGTGTTATAGATATGTCACAATAGTTGTGTTATAGATATGTCAACATGGTTGTGTTATAGATATGTCAACATGGTTGTGTTATAGATATGTCAACATGGTTGTGTTATAGATATGTCAACATGGTTGTGTTATAGATATGTCAACATGGTTGTGTTATAGATATGTCAACATGGTTGTGTTATAGATATGTCAACATGGTTGTGTTATAGATATGATTGTGTTATAGATATGTCAACATGGTTGTGTTATAGATATGTCAACATGGTTGTGTTATAGATATGTCAACATGGTTGTGTTATAGATATTACCAAGTCGTGTATTCAATATTCAATAATCTATCTATGTAGCGTGTACTTTACAGAGGATTGTCCTCACTGTCATTCTGTAAGACTCGGGATTTGTGCACGTTGCCCAGCTTCTTCTACTGTCATGTTCTGAAGATCTTTGACATCATGTGTCCAATGTAGTCTTTGTCTGTCTCTTGTTCTCTTTCCTGGAACTTTTCCTTCCATGATTAATCTTTCTATACCATTGTTGTCTCCTTTTATGACCAAAATATGTTCGTTTGTATTCAGTAAAGATGATTATTATAGAGATGATGACGACGATAGCGAGGATGATGATGGCAGAACCTCTATGAATTACGAGTATATATTATTAATTCTTCTTCTTCAGCGTTAATTCTCAAACTCCTGCTGAATTCTCTTCTAGCAGGACTATGGTCCTAATAGATTTCCAGCAAGATGTAGTCCAGAGAATGAAAATGCATTGTGTTGCCGTTTTATTTGCACAAATGGCCCGACACATCCGTCTTTGGCGTGTTATTAATTCAATATTGGCAATTCTTTGAAATTATTTTATGGTGAGAGATCGTGTGTCATATAAATGTTAACTCAATGTCATATTAGGGATGCAACCTCACATTAGGGATGCAATCTCACATTAGGGATGCAATCTCACATTAGGGATGCAATCTCACATTAGGGATGCAATCTCACCAGTTTAACGATCGTCTACTTGTAATTGATCTTCCAGCCATTCTCTTGCAATATCTTGGTACGAAAGATAAAAGAGTTAGTTTTCTCGCAGCAGTGAAACCATGAATCTTCAGCTGCGTCATCACAGCCGAGCTATTGGGTGAATATCTAACCCCGTATCCAAATTTCTTTTTCTCTTCTTATGATATACATGGAGTAGAAGTATTAGAATCTTTCTTTCGCGGAGATATATTGGTATTTCTGTATGACATGTCGAATTTCAACATGTAATTTGGGCCACGTTGACATTTTGTGTGATGGTGTAGTTCAGTGCTTCTCAGCCTTTTTTTAACCGAGACCCCCTTTTAACAACACTTATTCTGTCCCTGGCCGATTTTTATTACAAATTATTTTCTCCATAACATTTTTAAAGTTTATTTGTATCCGTGACCTTGTAAGGGGACAATTGTATCTGCGTGGCCCTCTATACAACACTTACTCTGTTGCTATGTCCAGACAATTTTTTTCTCCGCCACTCCCTTCAGGGAAAGAAATTTGCCAGTTGTACCTTTTAGACATAGTTTAGTCCGTGTCCAATTTAGGGACCTAGTTTTATCCGTGGTCCACCTTTAAGAACAAACTATTTTCCCTGGCACCATTTCGTGACAATATTTGTTCCCGTCGCTACATGGTTTTTTGACGGAAAGCTAAGCAACTTTCTTTATATACGTGCAAATCATGTTCGGGGTATCTGATATATGTATTTTCCTTTATAGATATATCCTCCTTTATTCAATATAATTGCTATTGTGTGCCCTCTTCTCAGGCGGGTTTGTGGCTCCCCAATTTAAATTTGTATCTCCACGACCATCTTTAATACCTTGGGTATTAAAAATTCCAAGGGGGGGGGGGGGGGAATGGGACAGGTGACTCATATTGAGAACCACTCTTAAAGCGCTAACCCACACCCAACACTTCTTAGCTACCTTTACGGCATGGCGTTGTTATTATTATTTTTTCCCTGTCAGCCTATTCAAGACACCAGGCAACATAGAGTCTATTCTAGACATCAGGCAATCTAGAACAGGCAACCTACAGTCAAGACACCAGTAACCTACAGTCTAGTCAAGACACCAGGTAACCTACAGTTTTCCTGGAAGAGAGACATTTTCTAGTAAATATTCATGGCCACACATTTCATAGTCACGACGCTGTGTGTTTTTGTTTTTTATTATCGAATCAGGAAGCGAGCTTCGAACTTTGGACTGGATTCTTTGCGATATCAAATTTCTGCATGGATATGATGTTTGTGGAAAATTACAAAAACTTCCTTGTGCATATTTCTTGCTACAATGTTCACATTTTTGGTACTCTGAATTACTACGGAGTATGTGCTCTGTTACATTACTCTAGTGCTTTAGGATGACCATATATCAAAATATGGTCAGACAAATCCACTTTAGGCATTACTTCTTATGTTCACCTGAAATATGTCTATATCTGTAATTCTGTCTCCAATAAAACTCACTGTCTGTTGTAGTTCGTACAGTGGCCCATAGAGCTTTGATTCCAGTGTTTTTTCCTCTGGCCAATATGTCTTCCTCACCGTTTCAAGCTCAGAACACTCTTGAAGTAGCCTATATGTTTGGCACTCTGTGCTGCCTGTCCACATTCACACATGACCGTGCTGCCTGTCCACATGCACACATGACCGTGCTGCCTGTCCACATGCACACATGACCGTGCTGCCTGTCCACATGCACACATGACCGTGCTGCCTGTCCACATGCACACATGACCGTGCTGCCTGTCCACATGTACACATGACCGTGTTGCCAATCTTGAACTTTGTATATATCTAACTGCGGAGTCGGTTGTGTCCTGTTCTGAGGCGTAGAATTATAACTTGTTCTGATCTGTTCATAATGTGATAGTCATCTTGTGTTGGTGTTTGTACGTAGGCGCTTGGGAGAGCCTCGCTCAGGATAGAACGGCTTGGCGTTACAGCATTAGAACGGGAGCACTAGCGGCAGAAGAATTCAGACAAGAAACTGCAAGACAGAAGCGGACACGTAGAAAAGAAAAAACATCTCAACCTCACACAGATACCTTCTATTGTTGTCAATTCTGTAAAAGAACATTTTGTGCGCGCATTGGACTTGCTAGTCATTTAAAAACGCACTATTAACTTTATTATTTTATTATTTATTGTTATTATTATTATGGTTGAGGTTTTGGTCATCGTCGATCACGACAGACGAACATCATCATTGACTTGATCATCTGTTTTTTCTGATGGTAGGTGATTGGTATATCTGGTTGGTCTTCGGCAGCACCTTTCTTAGCCAGTTGGTCTGCTTTTTTAATTTCCTTGTATTCCGCAGTGAGAGGGTATCCACTGCTTGGTTACCCTATACTTGTAAGGCAATTCATTAAGTAGTTTTTTGACATTACAATTTTGAGTATTATCCGAAGTGTTCCAGGCTGCTTTGTTAAAGTGATTTTTAGCAAAACTAAAAATCTAAAGAAAAATGCTACATCGTGGAGCAATGGTCTCTAAATTATACATAATGATTAATTAGAAATTCCGCCGTCTTACTGACTCATTTGAATATTCCCTTGATTTACATTGACTGTCACATAAAGTATAATAATATTGACCAATGAACACCACGAAACTAGTCTATTGAGTCATTAAGAAGGTATGAGTCATTAGTAATTAGTCATTAGGTTTCATATTATGGTCGGTTATGGTGGAGGTGTTTAATTGGATTACATGCAATGAGCACATGGGCAGTTGCACCAGAAAATAACCAACCAATGAGCTGTTTACGTCCTTTACTATCTAATGACGTTTCTATAAAACTGTTATTTGACACCATCATCTATTGAAATGTACTTGGATGCTTCACATCAAAACCTTACAATTACAATATAATTTGAATAGTGATGGTGTTATCTTATATCCTTCAATGTTTTTCTCGATTACGTTGATAGTTCCCTGCGAACGCTATCCTGGTGTGAACGAACAACGTGAATGGTTGACACTTATTCAGAGCAAACTGAAATTCCTGTATACTGATTCATTCGTGTCAATCCAGAAACTGTATACATGGAGTAGGAAGTCCCAAAACCTCTTTCTGAAACTAAAAAGTAACAAAATTGAGTAATTTAATAACATAAAGTCCTTGTGGTCGAAACATCAATCTTTTCTTCTGTTCAACGTAAGACTTCTATGTAACTCTTTGATAGTTTTTTCAATAAAAGTAACTCTAAGTTTAACAAAAATATGGGTTGTGATTTCTCACTTGACACGACCACTTCTCCAGTCGACTCAGCTTTAAATGAGTACCTGACGCGTGAGTTAGGGGAGGTAAAGACATCAAGGAAGGGAACTGATCACTCCACTTAATAATTCATTGCGGCTTAGTACATGAAGGGTTATCTTCATCCATAACGGCAGGTTGCTGCCATGTCACATACCTTTTACTTTACTTAACAGCAAGTAGCCTTAACATTATTCTGTGCGTTGTGATTGGTTGAGTTTTTCGTTAGCTCTATAAATCATGAACATATACAGTATAAGACACATCGGTTCATGGGAAATCCAACCTTCTAGAAGTGATTTGTTTAACTACACCCTTCATGTTCATTGGCTGTCATACAAAATATAGTCATAGTAACCAAAAAAAATCATGGGAATTGTACAATGAGTTATTAAGAAGGCTTATTTTTTCAATTAGTAGAAGGTCTTACTTTGTAGACTGCCATGCCTAAATACTACAGAAAACCCCGAAGCCTTCCCCCTTTAATTTTTACATCACTTTCCCCCAATTTCATAAAACGTAGACTAATGCAACGCTTTAAAAACATTAAAACATTAAAACATTAAAACATTATTAAAGGTTTAACAGCTGTTTAACAAAATCAACATAGGCAGATGTTTGTTGTAAACAAACACATAAATAATTTACGTCCCGTCGTTGCCAAAACGTCATTGCCGAGTTTTACATTTTTACTTATTGAATAATATAATGTTGCTGCAATTCTAACATATTACCTGATCTTACAAACAAATGGGCACATACATTCAAGAATCTTGAAACAACGTTGTTAAAACACGAACAGTTTCATCTGTGATGACCATCTGATGACTAAATGACCATCGTCGGTACATATAAACCCATAATCATTCACAGTTGTGGATTCTATATTTGATGCGTAAAGACACTCTTTCAGTAATTTCTATCCTCAGCGAAAATTATAAGAGTGAACAAATCGTATCCGGTCTATGATATTGTTAGCCCATACTTTTCTGTCAGCCCCTTCTGCTTCTTCCACTCTCTATACCGTACAGGTACTATACCGTCCCTTCACTCTCTATACCATACCGGTACCGTACCGTCCCTTCACTCTCTATACCATACCGGTACTGTACCGTCCCTTCACTCTCTATACCATACCGGTACTATACCGTCCCTTCACTCTCTATACCATACCGGTACTGTACCGTCCCTTCACTCTCTATACCATACCGGTACTGTACCGTCCCTTCACTCTCTATACCATACCGGTACTGTACCGTCCCTTCACTTTCTATACCATACCGGTACTGTACCGTCCTTTCACTCTCTATACCATACCGGTACTGTGCCGTCCTTTCACTCTCTATACCATACCGGTACTGTACCGTCACTTCACTCTCTATACTTTAAATTGAGGCCTTTGTTTTCACTTTCTTTCACTAAAGAGGTGTATAGAGATACAATTGATAGAGAAACATTACGAAATGGTGTTACAGGCTGACAGAGTGCACCACCAAGACAAGAGATTGGGAATGTTGGAGGTTCGTTGCAGCCAACCTTCATTGCGGAGACGGCACATAATGATGATGAGAGTTAACGTGATGCATGGGGTGCATAAGGACTCTAATCATTGTTGTAATGCGAACCCAGGGCTAGAAGATAGCCAAGATCATAAAGTACCTCTTCGTGGTACACTCTGAAAACAGAAATGCAGCTGCTCTTGCTGTGTTCCTGGCCAACACATTGTGGCTCGTGTCCGTGAATGTGGATGCTGCAGACGGAATGAGATTTAACTTCATAAACAATCAATATCTCGGCACCTCTATCCAACATTACATACAGCTTCATTGTCGACACATAACGACACAAGACAGTCCTGTCGGAGCATTGGAGGTGCGGCAAATAAAACTGACACGAAAAGGCAGATGCATGGTTAGAGACGAAAAGATAGCATACTGAGAACAATCAGAGGGCAGCGCCATGTGCAAATACGAGTATAAAGGAAAAACGTTCCAATGAAGTCGAAACTACAAATTCTGTTAACTCGAGACATGCTTCTAGTCACCGGTGTTCCTTACAGGCAGAGACCAAATCGTGAGCGATCGGCAAAGAAGACAGCCCAGGCCCAGCTCTACTGTCGAGTTTTTCCCATACTGGAAACATGCTAGCGGAGAGAAAGGGTTCAGTACCCGATGGGTTCAGGCATAAATGGGACAGGGTTGTTCAGCTCGAGAACACACTTTGCTTCCAAACGTGTAGTGAGACTCAGACTTGGACGAGGTGTTCACGATGTCGGTGAACGACACCTCGGCTGAGAAGACGAAAGAGCCTTAATCCAACTCTTCTGTCGAGTTCTTTCTAAACCAAAACCGGGCTCGTGGGTGAGAAAAGATTCAGTACCCGATGGGCACTGGCACAAAACGTCGACGTACACGAAGTTTACTGATTGTGGAACACCTCGTACGCTATAGACGTGAACCACAAACGTCTCTGCGAAGAGTCAATACACACCCACCGACTGTCGACATATAGGCAGGCTGTCACAGACTAGGAAAACCCACTACCCGAATTAAAAGCATGACGTAAACGGATGTGCTGGGCCTCAAATTTCCGGACCACATATTGAGCAAGCCGATGTGCAAATAACACAGTTCTTCTTCTTCTTCTTTCGTTCACTTGAAACATGTCTATATCTGCAATTCTGTCTCCTTAATAACTCACTGTCTTTTGTAGTTCATACAGTGTCCCATAGAGCTTTGATTCCAGTGTTGTTTCCTCTGGCTAATATGTCTGCCTCAGCGTTTCATGCTCAGAACACTCTTGAAGTATATGTTTGACACTCTGTGCTGCCTGTCCACATGTACACATGGCCGTGTTGCCAATCTTGAACTTTGTATACATGTGACTGTGGAGTCTGTTGTGTCCTGTTCTGAGACGTAGAATTATAACTTGTTCTGATCTGTTCATAATGTGATAGTCATCTTGTGTTGGTGTCTGTGGCTTTCTTATTGACTTGATCATCTGTTTTTTCTGATGGTAGGTGATTGGTATATCTGGTTGGTCTTCGGCAGCACCTTCCTTAGCCAGTTGGTCTGCTTTTTCATTTCCTGGTATTCCACAGTGAGAGGGTATCCACTGCATGGTTACCATGTGGAACTAGCAGTACAACGTACTTCATGGTCCCGGACGGAAATCACACGATTTATTCGCGGTGGTTACCAGAGAGCGAAGGCAGAAGAAGAGAAAGTGATACATAAGTATTTCCAGGTGCATTTTATTCTTTATTCAAAATGATAAAGTTATAAAGTTACACCTGAATCGTTGTCCCAGTTCAACATGTCCTTATAGGTGTTATTATACGGTACATTCTGATCATAGTGATAATGTTGCGAAACATCTGCCGTATGTCACACGCGTGTTGTAGATACCTATACTCGTGTGTTTAGATTTTCAATAACTGGACAAGGTGAAGGAAAAAAAATTGTTTCAGTTAGAAATTTTGACAGGACAAACAAACAAGAATATTAAAATACAAGCTGGTTAACTTCATGTGATGGCCACATCAGTTTGAGTAAATTAAAATGGTTCTTTGAAAATATAGCTAATTCATGGATAATAAATGTGATTCTTGGAAAACAAAGGTGATTCTTGGAAAATAAAGAGGTTTCTTAGAAAATAAAGTTGTTTATTGGAAATTCAAGATGAAGAATCGTGATCACACGAAAAATGAATATAATTAATCTCGTGTCATTAAAGCGGAAGAGAAAAAATAAAATGAAAGATATAAATTACAAACTAGAGTTATCAATTGTAAAGATTGAAAGGTTGAAAAGGTGTAGAAGATTGACTTTATTGTAGCCGGGTTACCCCGTATGTACTCCGTCCATCTCAACAAAACGGCACGTATCCACTCATAGAACGTAACTCCGTAGCTTCAAGCGATAATTTCCAGAGATATCCGGAAAAATCCACTCTATATACAAGACGACGCGAACAGGATTCGAACCTGCGACCACTTGAGCAAACAGTTTTAACCACTACGCGAAGTAGGCCCCCGGAATCTGCGACAACTTGGACAAACGGTTTAACCACTACGCCTGGTAGACCACAGAAATAATCAAGTAAAATAAATATTATTTTTTTACCTAGAAAGTCCTCACGACACTTATGAAAATATCTTTCTTACAACAAGTCACTTGACAAATATGAATGACCGTTTTATCAACAAGTCACTTGACAAATATGAATGACCGTTTTATCAACAAGTCACTTGACAAATATGAATGACCGTTTTATCAACAAGTCACTTGACAAATATGAATGACCGTTTTATCAACAAGTCACTTGACAAATATGAATGACCGTTTTATCAACAAGTCACTTGACAAATATGAATGACCGTTTTATCAACAAGTCACTTGACAAATATGAATGACCGTTTTATCAACAAGTCACTTGACAAATATGAATGACCGTTTTATCAACAAGTCACTTGACAAATATGAATGACCGTTTTATCAACAAGTCACTTGACAAATATGAATGACCGTTTTATCAACAAGTCACTTGACAAATATGAATGACCGTTTTATCAACAAGTCACTTGACAAATATGAATGACCGTTTTATCAACAAGTCACTTGACAAATATGAATGACCGTTTTATCAACAAGTCACTTGACAAATATGAATGACCGTTTTATCAACAAGTCACTTGACAAATATGAATGACCGTTTTATCAACAAGTCACTTGACAAATATGAATGACCGTTTTATCAACAAGTCACTTGACAAATATGAATGACCGTTTTATCAACAAGTCACTTGACAAATATGAATGACCGTTTTATCAACAAGTCACTTGACAAATATGAATGACCGTTTTATCAACAAGTCACTTGACAAATATGAATGACCGTTTTATCAACAAGTCACTTGACAAATATGAATGACCGTTTTATCAACAAGTCACTTGAGACATCTATGAAAGTAATTTTCTCACAACATAATTTCATTGGTTTAGTTACGTAAGAACTCATGCATGTTAGAAAGTTACAAGGAAGTGCTACTTCCTTGTTTCGGTTGCTATTTCTGTACGGTTTTTCATGAAAGACTTTCATTTTCCTGAATTTCACATTTCCTTTTGATCTCTTTCGACAGGGGATATCCCTAGCATAGTTGCTTGACATCCTTCAACTTCTCTTACTCGCTTCCTACAACATGCATGAAAAGAAGGCATGTGTCCTATTCCTTGCACCTTGAACTAGTCACTGCCGTCACAGATATAAGATCTTATGTCAAATAAGGAAACCAGCCTTCTTTTGACTGTTATCGACATTTTCGTTGGTCACAATTAGTCAACATTGTTACAGCCAATGAAAATGAAGAGAATAGTCAAATGAGACATTTTAATGACGTGGGGAGAATTCTGTGTCAGAAACGGTTTTATAGCATATGAGAGAGAAAGTTGCGATAAGACCTGACAATCACATGAATTATACGAAGCAGGAAGAGACCTGTCGAACACAAACCAAATCATTTGAAAAACCAAACAAAAGCATTGGTTGCCCACTTCACGGAAATCCCCAATATTTAAAAATAAACAGCATAAGAGAAACGCAAACAACAATAGAAAATAACACGAAAATGTAAACATGTTTTGATATTTGATACTGAAGTCGTCACGCACATTCTACTTCTAACTTGGGATATTTATATGCTTTTATTATGCGTCTCTAGTGTTCGAATAAGTTAAGCAGAGTTAATCTCCGGTGAAAATAGCTATTTCAATACAAGGCATTATACACAATATATAATATCAAATAACTGGAAACGTACACTCAGTGTAAGGCAATTAATAATGTACACTGAAATGTATATGCTGTATATATATATATATATATTTTATATATATATATATATATATATATATATATATATATATATATATATATATATATATATATATATATATATATATATATATATATATATATATATATATATATATATATATATATATATATATATATATATATATATCAACAAATTAACTAGTAACATATGCGATCATATCAATAACTAGTATGGAAAACAAGCAGGTACAATATACGTCACGTACGATGTACGTTTCGGAAAATAGGAAGCGACAAATGGTGTCTGGAAGGTGGGCGGTGTCATCTGACTTGGAATGACACATGATGTCTAGAAAGTGGGCGGTGTCATCTGACTTGGAATGATACATGATGTCTAGAAGATGGGGGTTGTCATCTGACTTGGAACGGCAGATGGTGTTTAGAAGGTGGGTGTTGTCATCTGACTTGGAACGACAGATGGTGTTTAGAAGGTGGGTGTTGTCATCTGACTTGGAACGACAGATGGTGTCTAAAAAGGGAGGGGTTGTCAACAAATAGAATATTTCAGCCTCTATTTTTCTGATATTGCCATTGTGGAGAAATTTTCCTCTTATAGATTAGCAGCAGTCAAAAATAGATTGTTGATTTTCTCTACACATCACCGCAGATTTTATATATATATATATCGGCATGACATTTGTTCCGAATGTTCAAGACTGGACAGTGAAATGGAGACAGTGTGTCAGAATACAAAAAAACAATGACTTTCTAGATTTTGCCATTGCTTTTCCACCTACAGAACAGGATGACAATCGAACGACAGACAGTGTTTATGGTTTATATACCAAAACTCTGTTGCATATGTCAAATATGGTCTTTGACGTTATTGCAGCAAAGTTGGGTTGCTGCGGGTGGGATAGGGTGTTTTGAGGGGGCTTCGATGGTTGTTGAGAGTTAGATGAGATAGGTAATGGGGAAAATTAGAATGGGAGTAGGTATAATTTATTGAGCCTATGTAGGAACGTATGCAGTCAAAATTTCTATAGCATGTGCTGAGAAGAACACAGCTTGAACACGTAATAACCACTGAAAAGATCAAGGGGAGAAGGGATAAAGGACGACAAAGAAAAACAAATTGCTAGATGGACTAGTATTGTGGCACGGTTGAAGTTCACTAACCGAGCTTATTTACAACACAAAAGACAGAGAGTCGTTGAGAGATGATCGTCTACGCCAGTCGACATGTCACTTGATTGATAGATGTAGGGACGGCAGGTGAAGTGATTCGGTCATCTCACGAGAATGAGCCCAGACCAAATAACAATGAAAGCGTATAACGAAAACATATCCAAATATAGATCCATTTAGAAAAATCTTGAAAATAAATTAACGTAACCAAGCCGACGCATCTGCCTTGAAATGATAAATGAAGCTCCCACCATACCATTTAACTGCAAGTGTCGATGCGAGCAACCATCATTCACCTCGGGAAA